>VDFB02000002.1:18550923-18596838 GCA_007258455.2 Sequoia sempervirens | reverse complement strand
AAAAATGACTTAACTATAAACAAATTCCAAACAAAAGAACAACATTAAAATAAACAACCTTAAACTAAGTAATTGTGTTTTGATATAAAAGTAAATGAAAACAGTTTCTTACACATCACTATGAGCATCAATATAATAAAAAAATTAATTGGATGCTATCAAATCTTAAATGATAGGTTAAATCTTATTTTGAAGAGCAAGCTAACATTTATTGCTTAGTATTTACTTAGTAATTCTCATTAAATTTAAAAGTTAAATTTCTTACTATGGTTTAATTTCCAACATTGATTTAAGGCTATCACTATATAAGGAAAATCTTTTTTTATCTTAGTTCATAGTCTAAAGACTATAAAAGCAGCTTCATTTACTTATTCAACTCTAAAATTACTTAGAATCTTAGGTTAAAGAAAACTTATTGACAAATATTTTTGAGTAAGGAATGTAATGACAAACATATGAAATCCAACTTTAATTTTAAAGGTAAGCATTCTCTTATAACAATCTTATTTAATTATTTTACACTCACTAATTGTTTAATTAATAACACTAATTACATATTATTAATAATTTTATACTCTTACCCCTTCAATTTTGATGAAGGATAATTCCCACTTAACTATGGAAATTTGCTTGAATTGTTCTTAGTAATGTATGAACATTAATGTATAATGTTTTTTCATCATTTTAATTTGTTAAGTTCCCTAAAATGGATTTTCAAACTCCATCCACTTGAGGGATTTTTATTTGACTTGATTTATTTTTTTGATTTATTTATATTTTCTTACCACTAATATTCTATCCTCTAATAATAAATAAATAGTTATTAAACCTTTCATTTAGCTTTTTAGTTTTAAAATAGAAACTTTCTATTGAATGCATTCTTTACAAGCATAATATCAAAACTTCCTTAACCTACTAACTAATTACATTACTAAATTTCCTTTTGATTGATTTTTGAATTTAATAATAAAAACTAAAAATCACTAACTATATTTAACCGTGCGATTTTTCCTCTTAAATTTTAATTATTAAAAAAATTATATATTTGATTTTCCTTTATCAATAATAAAAAAATACTTTATATCACCAATTTATTTTATGAGATTCATATGTTTGCACTAACCGTGAGCCTAAGCCTTCTTTTAACTACTAACTTCCTTCAACCAGAATTATTTATTTTATACAGTTTCTTCACATTGTCTGGTTGAAGCTTTTAAATTTAAAGGTTTGGCTTTATTGCAGGCTGGATGAATTCACCAGAACCATCTACAAAAATCCAAGGCAGCTTTTTGATGGATAAGAGGAATTTCTTCTATTATCATATTATCATATTTTCAAACCTACAACCTATGAATGCATCATTGATAGCTAACCATGGTCTACCTAGGATGAGTGGGTATCTTGCAAGATTAACCTTTGGCTGTAATACTATGAAATCAACATGATATTGCAAAGAATCTAATGCAATAACTAAATCTTCAATTATTCCTTTAGGCTTGACTATTGACCTATCTGTCAATTGTAAAACTATTTGTGTAGGTCTATGGTTGGTTAACTAAATTAGTTGCATTGTTTCTTTAGTAATAACATTGAATGTTGCCCCTAATTCTATTGAGGTGTTTATGATAAGGGTCTCATTAATCTTAGCATCCACTATTGGACTACCAGGGTCTGTGTATTTAGGGATAGTTATGTTCCCTAACATGATATCTACAAGAATTCCTATGACATGTATTGTTTCACCTTATCCTTCCTTTTCCTTCTGGTTTCTTAAGACATAGGTCCCTAACTACTTTAGTATAGATGGGAATGTCCTTAATAGCTTGGATGAGAGGAATCTTGATATTGATATCCCTAAGTTGACATAGTAGGTATGTCTCAGCTTGTGTGTGGTTCTTTTGAATGGCTAAGCATTTATGGAAATAAGGCTTAGGACTTGAGGTAGTTTGGTGTACCTAATTTGACTTAGGTTCCAAAGGTGCTTTCTCTAAAGCTTCAACTACAGGTTCTTCATCCTCTATCTCAATGATTTGAGGAGATGAAGTTCCAACAAGTTGTTTCCTTGACCCGAGGTGTACATCACTCACCTCTACCCTATAAGTGGGGTATTACATAGCTTCATTAGTATAAGTTTGTTGGATAGGCTTGCTAGGGTTAGGCACAGTTCGGGAAGGTATTTGTGGTAGCTTGGGTGGATGGGATGTAGGATTTTATGGAGGCATAATTGCTTGTTGTGGTTAAGGAGGAAGCGTAGGCTGCTAATAGGTCATGTTTTGTTGCTTCCACTACTGACCTTTTGCCATTGAGGTTTCCACTGGTTTTGTTGTGTTGGCCATTGGGCATTGTAACTGGAACCTTGGAAATTTTGTTGTGACCAAGGATTTTATTTTTTTTGTTTCCAATTTTTTTGAGGTTGTGGCCATTGTCTAGGGTTTTCCCATTGATTTTGATTAGCTAGCTAGGGATGAGAATTCCAAACATAAAGATTCAGATTTATAATGGGAAAGGATGAATTAAAGTTAAGAGGGTCTTATGGTATACCTTGTCTTTGTTTCCATGCCCTTCTTTAAGATATGTAAAATATCTGCCCATCCTCTCCTTCAAGTGGTTGAAATTCAAGTTTCTCAGTTTTATCTTGTTGAATACTAGTCACCCTCTTGCATTTATTGTTTGCTTTCCTTTGCCTACAACTGGGGAAATATTCAATGAGCATTGCTTCAACTGCCTCTTGCTTCTTATTGATGTGGAGAGTATCCAAATGAGTGGCTTAGTGGCTGATAATTTCCTCCTTCATATTAGACAACAAATTGCTTAACTCTATCTTTGAAACCCCTGTGGATGATTTGTCAATAGTGGATGTCATGTCTCCTCTTTGTCTTTTCTTTTAGTGGAAGTCTTGGAGTAATTCTTCCAAACTTTGTAGATGTCTTCAAATGGTATTTGAGAGATATCCCCTTGTCCAATAAGGTTGAGGGCATCCATATAGTCTGCATTGACTAACCTCAAAAATACCAACTTGTAGGATTCTTCAGACAACTTGTTTTGTGGTTTTTTCTTTAAGGAAAACTACAATCTCTCCACATAATCTTCTAATGGCTCATCCTCCTTGTGACATTTTGAAAATGTCATCTCTCAGGTCCTATCAAGTCTTCTACAATAGTCTTGGTACTTTTCCAAGAACATTGTCTTCATGGTATCTCAATTAGGAACAACATCCTTGCCTAATCCTATAAACCTTCTTAAGGTTGCATCTTTTAGAGTGGTAGGGAAGAGTTTGAGCCCATCAACATCAGAAGTGTAGTCGTAAATTCTACATAGGACATAAAATTCAAACATAAATGTATCTGGATCCTCAATCACCAACCCATAAAAGATTGGTAATGCTAAAGGAGGGATATTCTTCAACACAGTAGCCCTTTCTTGATTGGTGATTGGGAATTCAAATGTTGGTCATTCAGGATCACCTACGCATCACCCATGGTTCAGTATGTCCCCTCTATCTGAGTGCTAGATGTTGGTGATAGAAAAATTTCTTCTTCAGTATTACCCTCGCTCTAAGTATTGGATTCACCAATTTCTACTATGGCTTCTTGGCATTTAGAGGAAAGGAATCTACCCAAAGAGTCTCTCTGCCTCCACATACATGAAATATGACTTTATATAGTAGTAGTCTTGCACAATGTTAGTGTATCTTCTAGTGTTGTGAAAAAGATTAAGTCTAACAGTCTTAATGCTAAAAACAAAATATAAACTAAGAAAACTCAGTAAACAAGTCTATGAATATATCACCATCCTCGACAACGAAGATAAAAATTTAGAGTCTAAAATAATGTATTGTAAACTTGGTAGAACCTACACAATTCAGAGGTATGTATGGCTAAACATTCCACTCAACATTGTAAAGACTACATTAAAATGTTAACCCAAGGTTTGTAAACTTGAGATGGGTTGCATTGTATGTGCCTTTAGAGACTTAAGGCTACCTAGGTTATCCTATTCAAGATGTTCTACTTGTTGTAAATTTACAAAATTGTATACAATAAAAGAAGCAAACTAGAGCTAATGGCTATGGGCACCTACAACTTAACCTGCAACTATACTGATGCTAACAAAGAATTACTGAACTAACTCAAAACTACTCAAATTGAAAATTAAAATTATTCTAGCCTCTGAAGTACTAAAAATTAACTAAATACATGTATGCTCATGAACATTCATTAATTATAATCAAAATATGAGGATCTATTCTAACTTGCATACAATTTATGAAATAATGATGAATAGAAATAACTACTTAAACAGAAATAAACAGCTATAAATGAAGTGAAGAATAGATACCTTAAGTGGCATGTTCAAATGGTTGTCCTCACTTAACTAGAACCAAATCTAAATATCATATTTTATGCATCCATGTGAAATTTAGCTTCATTCATTGCACATCACAAAAGATTACACAAAATCTTCTTCACAGATTGTATTCAATAAAATCATTCTAAATAGCCAACATGTCTTGTAGGTAATAACTAAAACTAAAAGGCAACTGATAATGAAATACTGAAATCAACTAACTTATCTAAGGACTCAACTACTGGCTATATACCAGCACAGGAGAGCTTATTCTAAGTAACAACTAACTGTAATCATTAACCATCACTCCTTGATATCAGAGTATATAGTTAAGATTGAATTACTCAAACTATAATTGAAAAGAAAGAAGAGTTCTAATAGAACTAAAACTCTATAAAATAGAATTGCATGTAAAATACAAAAATATTTATTCAGAATCCAATCAAAAAATATTTCTTCTTCTCTAGCACTTTATTCTCTATCATAATGATGCACGACCAACTACATCAAGTGTCTTCATATAGTAGTTATTGCATTCAGCTTAATCTAGCACTTCCCCTATTTTTTCAAGTCCCAATCGTCCTTTTTCTATGGGTTAGAGATTCCAGTTGCTACATGCTATAGTTCTTCTTGAGCTGCAAGAAGTTAATCCACAAAACATATACTTAAAGCTAACTACCATAATTAAAAACTAAATTTCATCCACATTTCCTACATACATATAAACTATGCAATGCCACTATATTATAACCATATTTTCATTACTATAATTTAGGTCCAAGGTTGTATAATAAACATGAAAAGATAGCATAGCATAAGAGTATTGTCTAAAAGGTTATCTAATAGTGTCTGAAAGTATGCATAAAGCAATAGAAATAGGCTACTAGCTAAACCCATCACATTTGTTACTGCATTTTTTGTGTCTGTTGCGGGTTCTAATAGAGTGACACATCTGAGTTTCCGTAAGTTGCATTTGCTTGACAATATAACACAATTGTCTAACAATCTACCACAATCGATTAGTAGTACACCACATTCAACACTTACTAAACCACATTCAGTATGATGCAATTGCATTTCTATTGATTGTTGAAGAAAACAAAAAGGTAGTATGATTACTATTTTCTTTTAATTTCTTTTCTTTTCAGTAGTAGAATATTTTTTCCGTGTTACTAATCTCATTTCTTGCAACTTGTGGTGAACTAGAGGAGTAGCTTTCACACTTAAATTTTTTTGTTTTAAAAAGACACACATTTAGTTTTGGTGTTTAAAAATTAATGTGAATGTCCCACACTTTTGAATTTGGGCTCTAAAAAGAACACACACATATAATTTTTGGTGTTTAAAAAATTGACATGGATGTCTCACATTTATTTTGGTACACTTAAAATGAACAAAAAACAACTATCAAATTTTACTATGTGGGTAAAATTAACAGTGTTCTTTAAAATGTCACTTTTTTTTTAGTGTTAAAAAGAACAAACAGATTGTATCTCATTTGGGCTTTAAAAAGAGCTACTCAATTTTTCGTGTGTAATGTCCACACTAGACAAACTAATAAATTATAACTAATATATAAAATTTGAAAGAAATGATTAATGAAATAAGTAAAACAAAGATAAATTATTTACACTTGAGGAATATATTCGTTTAAACGGTATGATGGATGGTTTGAATTTACCATAAGAGCCTACTCACAATAGTCAGATAAGGAGTCAATCTCAAGTTAGATATTTTTAAATACTAATCCAATAATTAATCTTACAAGAGAAAATTAAGAAATAATATTGTAATACAATTTTACCTATGTAACGCCTTTCCCTAGGTATCTTAAAGTATAGCAATTGAGCACTCCTTTAAGTTTGATGGGTTGATATAAAAAAAAAAAATCTATTTTATTTACATTTGTTTCCCTAATTTGACTAAAGAGGAAGATTGTTGCACAACAACGACTTAACTATAAAGAAATTCCAAACAAAAGAACAACATTAAAATAAACAACCTTAAACTAAGTAATTGTGTTTTGATATAAAAGTAAATGAAAATAATTTCTTACACATCACTATGAGCATCAATATAATAAAAAAACCAATTGGATGCTATCAAATCTTAAATAATAGGTTAAATCTTATTTTGAAGAGCAAGCTAACATTTATTGCTTAGTATTTACTTAGTACTGTTGTTGAATAAGGTTTGCACCCTTGCTAAGCTATCAACTATAGCAACCTATTGACACATGGGAACACTTCAAGGTTGTGGGTGACCAGGGAATGAAGTGAACCTCCAGATTATGGGCTGGTTCCCCTTAAGATAGCTTGAGAAAACTAAAGGATGATGAGGAAAAGAGTAAGAAGGATATACTTGAATTTAAAACCTATCACTAACAAGTGATACACCAAAGATAAAAATATGACAATACTGCAGAAAACTCACAGAAAATCCCAATAGAGCTAAACAATCTCACAATACAGAGATATATGTTTATAAGAACGAATCTATGTGAGGTTTCAACTGTTCTAATGCTTAATACAAAGAAAACAACGATGTTTTCACAAATATAAACGCAGTAGAAAGAGATCACTAACATAAACCAACTTTATGACATAATACTCTTTGCATCCAGTATTGAAGGAATCTGATAAAATAAAGGATCACAAAGGATTTTATCATGCAACTCACAACCAATACTAAACAACAAAGAAAATATGTGAAGGAAATGACTTTCTATTAAGAAAATAAGGAGTCTATGTGTTATAGATCTATATTATTCATGAAAATGAGTTACAAAGGCTGAATAATGATCTTTTAGCAATCTCCTAACCAAGAACTGCCTTACAAAAAGGAAAAAATACCATATATACAACCAAAGAGTGTCAGCCCCTTCCCTAGGGTTTTTTACAAAAATCAATCGGTGCCTAGACACATCGGCCCTAGAAGCACTTTGGAATGAAGTCAATGAGGCATTAAATGCGCATCCCCCCCATGTTGGTGAGAGATCACTCCATGGATGTCTTTAGATCTTTTAGAGTCATCGTCATTAACGCAGCCTTCGAATCCGCCATTAAGACTTCGTCAGAGCCGCTTTGAATGCTCTGTGGCAAGGTCATTAATGTCGACCCACTTTTGCCAGTCGATGTCCCAGCTGTTATTGTGACCCATGGTATCTTCTTCTTTGGCATCCTTCTCACTCCAGATCTTTCTTCAAATCGACCATCTTCAAGGAGCAGCATCAGATTTACCTATCAGATCTAAACGCCATTACTTCACCAAGCCAACCCATGCCGTGCACATTCTCGATGGTCAAAGGTAGCTTCCTCAGAATCACATGTTGGTGAGACACTAATCATGTCTCCCCGATGCGAGCACATTATATAGTAGCTATCGGCATAGCTTGGAACTGTCAACGGGACCTCCTATCGAGCTGCGGAAGTTAGACCAATATCCATTTCCGCGGGCAAGCTGGTCGCTATCGGCAAGACTCCCTTCTTTCGTCAGGACCTCATAGCGAGCTCCTTTCTTCTCCCCGAGCTCACTTAATTTCAGCAAGATCCCATCGGGTTGGTGAGACACTATGCTAAGGGCAAGATTATTTGACGAGCTTACTCCATTGTCAGGGAGACTTTTACAACTCAGGGAGACATCATAGTGATGGCACAACTTTCGCCGAGACCACCATTTAGTCACTCAGACACCATCGGGTCTGGGAGACTTCTCTTCGAACTCATTTTATTTTGCTGAGACCACCCTGCTATCGGCAGGACATCACCTCGACGACCAGATGTTGTGGCGATGTCATCTATATCGGTGTGATCTTTCGCATCAGTGAGACCTCTAGCGAACACAAACCACCTGTCCAGGCTCAAAGATTTTCTTTCGGTGAGACACCCATGTGTCGGCGGGATCTTATAGCAAGGTCTTCATTTCCTGGCGAAGGCACTCTTTTTTGCTAAGACTTTTCAAAACTGGCAGGGCAGGGCCAAGATGACACCGGAACTGGGACCGAGGTCGAAAAGGGAACGAAAGAACAAATAGAGGAATCCCCAAGGAAACCGAGATCGAGAACAAACCTTCCCCTGAAACTTTCTTCAAGTTTTAGTTTTGGATTCCGACCCGGTCCCGCCCCCGACAAAACTCAAAAGAAGGAAAGGATGAGAAGGAAGAAAGGTGAATGAGAGAAAGCACCTCCCGGGAAAAATACAAGGAACAAAGAAAAAAGAATAAGGCCGACAGAACCGAGACCGAGACGGAGGCAAAACCAAAGAGTTGGCAGAACCAGAACCGAAACCAAATCTAGACCTGAAACTTTTCTGAAGTTTCAAGTTTGGATTTCATTCCAATCCCACCCCGGCAACATACAAGGCACAAAGGAAGAAAGAAAAACACAAGGAAGAACAAAGAGGAGACATCCCCCAACCATCGGCAGCGAAAAAGCAAAGAAAAGGGCTGAATCGGGACCGAGACTGGGGACAGAACAGGAACTGGAAATTTTTGGAAAGATTCATCGCTCGGTTTCGGTCCGCGTCCTGAGTTTGACAAAAAAAAGGAAAGGCGGGATCAAAACTAGGACCAATCCCAGTCAAAACACAGTGGGGGCAGGGGCGGAGACAAATCCAACACTGAAACTTTCCTCAATGTTCAAGATCGGATTATGTCCCGAACCCGGCTCTGACACCATACAAAGACGACGAAAAAAGGACAAGAAAGGAAGAAAAGAAGAGAGGAAAAACATCCCACAACCAAAAAACAAAGAACAAAAGTAGAACAAGCAAACAAGACCGGCGAGACCGAAACTGGAACAAAAAATGGAAACTGGAACTTTTGGAAAAGTTCCAGGTTCGGTTCCGGTCGGACTCTGACCCTGATAGAACAAAGGGAAAAAGGGAAAGAAGAAAATAAAAAAGGAAAGGAGGAAACAAGGAAAAAGAATAAGATGAAGACCCTTCAAAATTGAATACCTGCACACTGGGCTCAACCCTTGTGGGAGCCACATTTAATCCACGTGTCAAGTTTTAAAACATAATTTCCCCTGGAGCTGCACAAGAAGCAAACAAGTTAGAAGGTATGTAACCTTGATGCAAATGTTCCTCCATTTGGTCGTCGAGGACACCTAAAAGCACTGGTTACCCTGCCTAATTGAGCCCGTAGGTGAAAAATGGGTAACATTTCTGGCAACCTTTGTTGGATTTTTTCCTGCTAAACATGGAAACCAATAGCCTAAGCCTATCCATTGGGCATGGAGTCATCGGGAAAACTCAGAAATAGACTTGGAGCAGCCTTGTGCATAGCTATAACTCACTTGAGACTCATAGAACATAACCAGTTGCTAAAAACTTAATGAAAATAAGAAAAAACTAAGGTGAAACTATTTACCATGCTGAGACAGCACCCAGGGAATAAAAACTGCACCTATTCTCTAGAATTTTAACAGCTATGTATAGATTTAGATCCACACCTCAAAAGCAACGTTTGAGGTGAATCCCATTCACTGGGATTGGTTTCACTATACCATCCAACTTAGATAGCTGGAAAGCATTATGCTGTTTCTTTTCAGTAATGATATATGGCCCAGTCTAAAGTGCATCAAATTTGGAGTGCTTTCCAGGCTTTCTTTTTAATTCATCCCACTTTAGCACTATGTCACCTTCTTGGAACACTCTGGGAGATACCTTTTTATCAAATGACCTTTTTATTTGAGCCTGATATTGCTTAGTCCTTTTCACTACTTCAGCTCTAAGTTCTTCAAGCTCAAATAATTGAGCTAACCTTGTTGTCATAGGCCCCTCCTCAATCATATCAAGCTGGTTTACCAGATCGAGGGCTGGGAGTTCAACTGAAATGGGAAGTCTTGCCTCTTTTCCATACACTAACATGTATGGCGAAAGTCTTGTAGACCTTTTTGGCGTAATCTTGTCAGCCCACAAGGCTGATTTCAGCTTGGTGTGCCAGGCTTTTTGATTGTCCTCCATAGTTTTCTTAATGATCTTCAGGAGATTCTTGTTAGTGGACTCAACCTGTCCGTTGCCCTACGGATAATAGTTAGAGGATGTACTTAGATATATACCATTTTTGATAGCCCAGTTAGAAATTTTAACACTCACAAAAGAAAGGGCATTGTCTGACACAATAGAAACCGGGATACCAAATCTGGTAACTAGCTCTTCGTAGAAATTCAAGATAGCAGATTCATTAGCCTCTTTGAGTGCCACAGCTTCAGTCCATTTTGAAAAATAATCAGTGGTTGTGAGTATCCACTTGTGGCCTGCACTTGATGGTGGGTTTATAACCCCAATGAAATTCAAACCCCATTCCATGAAGGGTTGATCAACTTGAATCGGTTGTAGCAGGAGGGCTACCAGCTTCTCTTTTCTAGCAAAAATAGCACACTATTTGCACCCTCTTACCCATGCATGCGCATCTTTGAATAAGGTAGGCCAGTAATAGACTCCTTTCATTATTTTAAGAGTTGTGGCTCTCAGAGAAAAGTGTCTGCCAGCTGACCCTTGATGGAATTCATGCAATACTCTATCAACCTGATTAGCTTCAATGCATCTTAACAAGACACCATGAAAATCTCTTCTAAATAGCAGACCATTTAAAAGAACATAAGGTATGGATTGCAATCGATAATACCTTCTTTTGGATCTAGTCAGATCAGGAGGGCACTCACCAGTCAATAAAAAATGTGTCATTTATATAATCCAACCAATAGGAGCAGGTATAGCAGTTTGTTGTCCATCTTGGAGTGCTAAAACAGAACTTTCCTCTTCCTTTACACTGTTGTTGTTATCCCCAGTATGCTGTTCGCAGAGACCTCTCCCTCTTATTAGTTTGGTAACCTTTATTTCAAGGTCATACTCCATCACCTTAGTGACCCAACCAGCTCTTCTATCACTCAAATCTTTGTTTAATAAAAACTCTTTCACACTAGGATGAGCAACCATCAGTATAATCTTGTTATTGGAAAGCATGTGTCTAAACTTATTTAAACTTCTTATGACAGCAAGAACATGTCTCTCTACAAAAGTATACTTGAGCTCGTAATCTTTGAGTCCCTGACTAAAGAACGCCACAGGTTGTTCAGATCCCTCATCATTTCGGTGTACAAGTATGGCTGAAAGTGAATCAATATTTCAATAGGCATATAAAATGAAATCTTTAGAAAAGTCAGGATTTAGAAGTGTAGGTGCGGTTGCCAATGCCTCTCTTATAAGCTCAAAACTTATTTTCCCATCCTTAGTCCAGCTGAAAGGTACATTCTTTCTCAGCATATGAGTTAGTGGACTTAATAAATCAGCAACGTCAGGGATGAACCTCCTAACAAAGTTAATCCTACCCATAAAACTCTGCAAATCTTTGTTATGCGTTGGTAGAGGAAGAGCTAAGATAGCACTTATTCTTTTAGGGTCCATAGTAATACCCTGTTTAGATACCACATAACCAAGCAATCTTCCTTCATGAACAACAAACACACATTTTTTGGGATTAAGTGATATCCCGAATTCCCTACATTTTTCAAAAATTTGCCTCAAATGATTCAAATGATCCTTGGCCTCCTTAGAAAAAATAGTGATGTCATCAAGATAGACTAAGACTATCTTGTACATTAGACCCTGAAAGGCCATATCCATGGCCTTTTGAAAGGTTACCCCAGCATTAGATAAACCAAAGGGCATTTTCAGATAGGCCATGGTTCCCCATTTTGTGGTGAAAGTTGTTTTGTATTGATCTTCCCTTTTTACCAATATCTAGTTGTAACCAGAATAGCCATCTAATAAGGAAAACCTTTCAAACCATGAAACTACCTGAAGTATCTACTCCATAGAAGGCAGAGGATGACGGTCTTTTAAGGAGGCCCTATTTAAATCACGAAAATCTACATAGAGTCTTATTTCACCATTTTTCTTTCTTACTAGTACTAGGTTTGAAACCCATGAGGTATTCTTGATGGGGAAAATAATGCTGCTTTCAATCAACTTATCTAGCTCCTTTTTCATCAAAGGTTCTAACTTAGGATTCAAGGGCATTTTCAGATAGGCCATGGTTCCCCATTTTGTGGTGAAGGTTGTTTTGTACTGATCTTCCCTTTTTACCAATATCTGGTTGTAACCAGAATAGCCATCTAATAAGGAAAACCTTTCAGACCCTGAAACTACCTGAAGTATCTACTCCATAGAAGGCAGAGGATGATGGTATTTTAAGGAGGCCCTATTTAAATCATGAAAATCTACATAGAGTCTTATTTCACCATTTTTCTTTCTTATTGGTACTAGGTTTGAAACCCATGAGGTATGCTTGATGGGAAAAATAATGCTGCTTTCAATCAACTTATCTAGCTCCTTTTTCATCAAAGGTTCTAACTTAGGATTCAAGGGCATCTGCTTTTGCCTAACGGGTTTAACATTAGGCTCAAGTTCAATGGTATGTTGAGCAAGTTGGGGATTAAATCCCTTTAAATCAGTATATTGCCAAGCAAAGATATCATTAAATTCTTGACAAAGCTAAATAAAAACATGCTTCTCTTCAGCTGTACATACCTTTCCCAACTTAAGAAGCTTTTCTTTGAAAACTTCAACTTCTTCATAGTGATCTTGCTGAACTTGAATACTCTCCTTGGGCTTTCTAGCTTCATCATCAGTATTAAAAATAGATTCTAAAGTGACCAGGCCTTTAGGCAACTTGTTGTTTTTTAGCTGAATGATCTGGTCACTGTACTGGTGCTGTAACTTTTCCTGATTGGTATGTGAGAACTCAGCTTCCTCTCTTAAAAATTTGACAATCTGTTGGTCACTATCAAAGACTTGCCAGTGCATATTATTATCAGGCACGACAGGCCTAACTACAATCTTGATATGTTGATTTGTTTTATCACTGCAAATCTCCTTTGGAATATCGTGTTTAGCTCCTGCAGCAATTAATCTATCAGCATGTTTATTCTAAGCTCTAGGAATGGAAATCAGATTAAATGCCTCAAATCCCTCTAAGAGGTCCCATATCCTATTCCTGTAAGACCTGAGTATATCATTTTTAACAGCATTAAGCTTTCTCATCTAATTGACAACCAACTCGCTGTCACCATAAACTTTTAAACGGCTGATGCCTCTCTGTCTCGCCCACTCCAAACCTTGGACTAGAGCTTCATATTCAGCAGAATTATTAGAACAACTAAAACAGAATCTAAAAGCTTGATAGTACCTCTGACCTTCTGGTGATACCAGCATACATCCACCACCAGTAGCTACTTTACTCCTTGAGCCATCAAAATATAGCTCCCATAGATCATTTTCATGCTACTCACTATGTTGTTCCTTATTTTTTCAATATTAGGCATAAAAGAGTCAATCTCATGCATCATATAAATATCGATGTCAACCTATTCCAACTGCTTACTTGTTCCCACCTCATGAGCCTGCGGTGCCCACTCTTTAGGAAGAATATCTGATGTTCTTTCTATTTGAATCTCAGCCTCTTGAACAGCAGGCTGCTCCACTTGTTCACTTGTAACCAAGTTGGCATTGATAGGAGATGGATTGTAAGGCTCAACATGAACCTTGGCTATGGGTTCTGATTTAATAGTGGCTCTAGTGCCATATCTAGTTCTGAACAGCATGTGAGACCAATCAGAGGATAGGTAGCCACCTATCTTGGCCGTAAAATCCCTAGACAAACAAAGGGAAAAGTACGGGGGCAACTCAATAATGTATATATCCTGTGGTATTGCAAAATTGGGACAGGCATTTAGAGTTAAGCTCAAATTTTTAATGACCCCTACTGTGTTCACAGCAATACCATCCAATTGCACTACCCCCTTTTCTAGTGGCTCATATTCAATTCCCAACTTATCGACAATTTGTTTGGGCATAACTGAACTACTAGCCCCTAAATCAATCATATAGTTATGAACTAGATGATCTCCTATAATCAATGACATAAAAAGGAGGCGGCTTGGTCTTAGCAGCTTGTCGTTCGTTATTACTAACCGTAGTGTTAGCCAACGCAACCTTCTCCTTTTCTACACTAGGCTCATATGAGACACTTAAACCTGATAAGGCAGATTGAAGTAGGTCCTTTTGACCCGGAATACTTAGAGAATCCCATATTGACATGGCTAAATTAATTTTCTTCATATGCTCCTATATATTGAAAGATGTAGTAGGTTTAACTTGAGCTTTGGGAGGAATAGCATCACCTTTAACTGAAGGCACCTGGGCCAATGAATCAGACTGTTGCTTGCCTACCAAAGGCTAGCCCCTTGGTAGCACTTGGATCTAGTCAGCTTTTGATGGGCTAGGAGCACTCTGATTTTGGTCTGGGCCTTGTTTCAATTGAGTCTGAGTTGTATTAGGTTGACGCCCCTCATCCATTGCCCTCTTCTTATTGCGTGTATTGTATGCAATTGAAGAATCAATGTGGATCACTCCACAAAATTCTTCTCCTTGCTAGTTTAGGAATGTGGACTCATGTGTCTGTTGCTCTTGCCGCTATACTTCAGTTGTTATAGGCACATTACTGTTTTGAACCATCAAGGCTTGGTTAAGCATCCCATTTACATAGGTACTCTGATTATGGGGTTGATTACATGAAAAGCACCACTCATAATCCTGGACTAAGTTGTTTTGGACAGGGGCAAGTTCTTTGGAAGTGCTTGGAACATTAGAGTCATAAGCTTGATATGGCCTTGGGTTAGAAATGGATCTTTGGCCCTGATTATAAGACTGATAAGATGGTTTTTTGGTCTGACTTTGCTGGTAATTAGACTGAAATGAGGGTTGATAAGACTTAAAACATTGATTTTACTATTTTCTTAGATTAACCATCTCATTGCCAAACGTCGTTAGAAGGCCTTTAATCTCTTGCAATTTGTTAGACTGAACTAGAAATACGTCTGATTGACCATTAGGCTGGGTATTAGGTGCTGGCAATGCTGGCACACTTGGAATAATAGCCAAAGGAGGTAGCTGCATAGGGGTTGGAGGCTGAAAAGTGGGAAATATTGGCATAGGTGGTCTTGGGGCAATTTTACTAGCCTGTATAAGGTTGTTTTCAGCTCTAACGGCTACACTATATGCTGCAGGAAGTGTATCACCTCCCATCGATTGAATCATCATAGAAATATCACTATTTAAAGCTCTTAAATAGTATAAAAATGCATCATTAGCAGTAGGTCTTACCATTTGTGCCCAATTCTATCCCACGTCCTCTGGAAAAAGTGATTGAAATCTGACATAACTTCATGTGAGCTCTTTGGATTGTAGACAGTTGCTCCACCAATGACAAGTGGTCTAATTTATCTTTAAAAAAATTGCACAACCAATTTCCTAACTCATCCCATGTTGCTATGGATTTGACAGGCAGGCCTTTGAACCATTGTAAGGCCTTTTCTTTAAAGGACGCTGCCAGTAATCTGAGTGCAACATTTTCTTCAGTCACGTGGTGAACAACACACAGGTTGGCAACATCTTTTATATGCTCTGATGGGGTGGTATGATCCTCGCCATGAAAATATGGTAGACTTCTTAAGGCAGCGACAAGAATTTCATCATGCTGAGTCAAATTTAGTGGGCTGCCTTGGTTAAAAGCAACAAATGGCTGATTTCTCACTGCCGGAATCATTGTCGCTGGGATATTCCTAGTAATACCAATTCAGGAACAGCAGTATGGCCTCTCATAGGGTGAAGCCACATAAGTGGTTTACACTTTTGAAGAGGAAGGAAATTTGAGAAAAAATGACCCCATGGCAAAAAAATTGGTTTTAGGGGTTCGCATGAACCTAGATGTTCGACCGAACCATAAAGGGGTTCGACCGAACAGGGTTCGAGCGAACCCACTAACTATTGGGCCCACATTTCCCGCCGAAAAAATAAAGGAAATGTGCATATTAGGGGGGGTTCGCATGAACCAGGGTTGAATGAACCCTGGTTCGCTAGAACCCCTGGGGGTTCGCTAGAACCCCCCTGGTTCTAGCGAACCCCCTTTTTCCCTAATTTTTTAATTTGTACACACAAAAAACCTAAAATTTTACGCTTTCAAGCTCCGGTTGGGGATGAAAATGGGGGAATATTTAGAAACCAAAATTGGAATCGAGTAGCCTTCAGAACGAGCTATCCAATGAATATAATTTTAGTATGTTTTGGTTTTATTATCTATCTGTTTTTTAAGTTTTATTAAATATAGGTTTTTCATAAAACAAAAATCTCACATTCGCACAAGTGGAAAAATAGAAGATTATAAAAAAAATTAAAATATGAGTGCACCGGATATTGAAGTCCTTGATCCAACAACAAAAAAAGAGAAGAATTTGATACATACAAATTAAAAGTTATCTCGTTATACGGTCGCTAGGATCTGAATTGTCATTTGATTGACTTTGAAACTTGATTAAAGAAAAAATATTCAATAAAAACTATCTAACCAAGTGGAAGGGCACTAGATATCAGTTAGAAATCTAAATTTGAAAGAATTGGAATTTTATCCTTCATGGAAAAAAGTTATCGTTATCTGATTGCGTCACTTTTAAAAATGTTGTTTTGAAAAAAACCAATTTTGTGGGAGATGGAAAAGAAGTGCAATCTGATTCCAAAAAAATTGAAAAAAATATTTTTAGAATCTACAGACAAAATGTGACAAGACTCTAGTTTACATCATCTTCAAATTCCTTACGGTTTAATCGCTATAGGTGCCCGAATGTGGCGATTGTGTTAAAAAAAAAAATATCAGTGTCCAGTTAGGCCAAAAAGTGTAAACCACTATTGTGGGATCACCCCATAGCAAGGTTTGACTTGGATCTTCTAAAATAAGCAACTATCTTCTGAACCTTTTGGATTTCTCTCCCCCTTCTTCTAGGCGGAGACAACTGCAAATACTCAAAAACAGATGGATTACTCCTAGTCTACACTCTTCTCATGAGCACTAATGCACTAGAACTACTAAATCTGAGCTCGGAGTTGCCAAGTATGCTAACATTCATCTCTTAAGACTGCAATTTTTTGCTGCACATACCAAACAGCAGTATGATAATTTTGAGTTGAGACTAAAAATAGCTCTCAATCCCACCAAGCGTGCCAAAAATTATTGTCAAATAAGGTTTGCACCTTTGCTAAGCTATCAACTATAGCAACCTATTGACACATGGGAACACTTCGAGGTTGTGGGTGACCAGGGAATGAAGTGAACCTCCAGATTATGGGTTGGTTCCCCTTAAGATAACTTGAGAAAACTAAAGGATGATGAGGAAAAGAGTAAGAAGGATATACTCAAATTTAAAACCTATCACTAACAGGTGATACACCAAAGATAAAAATATGACAATACTGCAGAAAACTCACAGAAAATCCCAATAGATATAAACAATCTCACAATACAGAGATTTATTTTTATAAGAACGAATCTATGTGAGGTTCCGACTGTTCTAATGCTTAATACAAGGAAAGCAAAGATGTTTTCACAGATATAAACACAGTAGAAAGAGATCACTAACATAAACTAGCTTTATAACATAATACCCTTTGCATGTAGTACTGAAGGAATCTGATAAAATAAAGGATCACAAAGGATTTTATCATGCAACTCACAACCAATACTAAACAACAAAGAAAATATGTGAAGGAAATGACTTTCTATTAAGAAAATAAGGAGTCTTTGTGTTACAGATCTATATTATTCATGAAAATGAGTTACAAAGGCTGAATAATGCTCTTTTAGCAATCTCCTAACCAAGAACTGCCTTACAAAAAGGAAAAAATGCCATATATACAACAAAAGAGTGTCGACCCTTGCCCTAGGGTTTTTTATAAAAATGAGTCGGCACCTGGACACGTCGGCCTTAGAAGCACTTTGGAATGAATTCAATGAGGCATTAAATGCGTATCCCCCCATGTTGGTGAGAGATCGCTCCAGGGATGTCTTTAGATCTTTTATAGCCGTCGTCATTAACGCAGCCTTCGAATCTCCATTAAGACTTCGTCAGAGCCACTTTGAATGCTTTGTGGCAAGGTCATTAATGTCGACCCACTTTTGCCAGCCGACGTCCTAGCTATTATTGTGGCCCACAGTCTCTTCTTCTTCGGCCTCCTTCTCACTCCATATCTTTCTTCAAATCGACCATCTTCAAGAAGCAGCATCAGATTTACCTATCAGATCCAAACGCCATTACTTCACCAAGCCAACCCATGCCGTGCATATTCTCGACGGTCAAAGGTAGCTTCCTCAAAATCACATGTTGGTGAGACACTAATCGTGTCTCCCCGATGCAAGCACATTATATAGTAGCTATCGGCATAGCTTGGAACTGTCAGCAGGACCTCCTATCAAGTTGCGGGAGTTAGACTGATATCCATTTCTGCGGGCAAGTTGGTTGCTATCGGTAAGACTCCCTTCTTTCAGTAGGACCTCATAGCGAGCTCCTTTCTTCTCTCTAAGCTCACTTAATTTTGGCAAGATCCCATCGGGTCGGTGAGACACTATGTCAAAGGCAAGATCCTTCGGCAAGCTTACTCCATTGTCAGGGAGACTTTTACAAGTCAGGGAGACATCATAGCGATGGCACAACTTTCACCGAGACCACCATTTAGTCACTCAGACACCATCGGGTCGGGGAGACTTCTCTCCGAACTCATTTTATTTCACCGAGACCACCCTGCTATCGGCAGGACATCACCCCAACGGCCAGACGTTATGGCAATGTCATCTATATCGGTGTGATCTTTCGCATCAGTGAGACCTCTAGCGAACACAAACCACTTGTTCAGGCTCAAAGATTTTCTTTTGGTGAGACACCCATGTGTCGGCGGGATCTTATAGCGAGGTCTTCATTTCCTGGTGAAGGCACTCTTTTTTGCTAAGACTTTCCAAAACTGGCAAGGCGGGGCCAAGACGACACCGAAACCGGGACCGAGGTCAGAACGGGAACGAAAGCAAAAACAGATGAATCCCGACGGAACTAGGATCAGGACCAAACCTTCCCCTGAAACTTTCTTCAAGTTTCAGTTTTGGATTTCGACCTAGTCCTACCCTCGACCAAACTCAAAAGAAGGAAAGGACAAGAAGGAAGAAAGACGAACGGGAGAAAGCACCTCCTGAGCAAAATACAAGGAACAAAGAAAAAAGATCAAGGCCGGCGGAACCAGGACTGAGACGGAGGCAAAACCAAAGAGTCGGCGGAACCAGAACCAAATTCGGACCTGAAACTTTTTTGAAGTTTCAAGTTTGGATTTTGTTCCGATCTCACCCCCGGCAACATACAAGGCACAAAGGAAGAAAGAAAAACACAAGGAAGAACAAAGAGGATACATCCCCCAACCACCACCAGCGAAAAAGCAAAGAAAAGGGCGGAACCGGGACCAGGACCGAGGACGAAACAGGAACTGGAAATTTTTGGAAAGATTCATCGCTTGGTTTCGGTCCATGTCCTGTGTCCAATAAAACAAAGGAAAGGCGAGATCGGAACCAGGACCGATCTCGGTCAAAACACAGCAGGGGTGGGGGTGAAGACAAATCCGACACTGAAACTTTCCTCAATGTTCAAGATCGGATTCCGTCTCGAACGGATTCCGTCTCGAACCCGACTCTGACACCATACAAAGACGATGAAAAAAGGACAAGAAAGGAAGAAAAGAAGACAGGAAAAACATCCCACAACCAAAAAACGAAGAACAAAAGTAGAACAAGCAAACAAGACCGGCAGGACTGGAACTGGAACAAAAAACAAAAACTGAAACTTTTGGAAAAGTTGCAGGTTCGGTTCTGGTCCGACTCTGACCCCAACAAAAAAAAGCGAAAAAGGGCAAGAAGAAAACAAAAAGGAAAGGAGGAAACAAGGCAAAAGAATAAGATGAAGACCCTTCAAAACTGAATACCTGCACGCTGGGCTCAACCCTTGTGGGAGCCACATTTAATCCACGTGCTGAATTTTAAAACATAATTTCCCCTAGAGCTGCACAAGAAGCAAACAAGTTAGAAGGTATGTACCCTTGATGCAAATGTTCCTCCATTTGGTCTTCGAGGACACCTGAAAGCACTGGTTACCCTACCTGATTGAACCCGTAGGTGAAAATGGGTAACAAGTACTTCTAATTAAATTTAAAAGGTAAATTTCTTACTATGGTTTAATTTCCAACATTGATTTAAGGCTATCACTATATAAAGAAAATCCTTTGTTATCTTAGTTCATAGTCTAAAGACTATAAAAGCAACTTCATTTACTTATTCAAGTTCAACTCTAAAATTACGTAGAATCTTAGGTTAAAGAAAACTTATTGACAAATATTTTTGAGTAAGGAATGTAATGGCATACATATGAAATATGTCTTTAATTTAAAAGGTAAGCATTCCCTTATAATATTTTTATTTAATTGTTCTATGCATACTAATTGTTTAATTAATAACACTAATTATATATTATTAATAATTCTATTCTCTTACCCCTTCAATTTTGATGAAGGATAATTCCCACTTAACTATGGAAATTTGCTTGAATTGTTCTTAGTAATGTATGAACATTAATGTATAATGTTTTTTCATCATTTTAATTTGTTAAGTTCCTTAAAATGGATTTTCAAATTCCATCCACTTGAGGAATTTTTATTTGATTTTATTTTTTATTTATTTATTTATATTTTCTTACCACTAATATTCTATTCTCTAATAATAAATAAATAGTTATTAAACCTTTCATTGAGTTTTTTAGTTTTAAAATAGAAACTTTCTATTGAATGCTTTACAAGCCTAATACGGAAACTTTTATAACCTACTAGCTAATTACATTCCTAAATTTCCTCTTGATTAATTTTTGAATTTAATAAGAAAAACTAAAATTCACTAACTATATTTAACCTGAATTTTTCTTTTTAAATGTAAATTATTAAATTTTTCCATTAATTATTTAATTACAAAATTTATACATTTGATTTTCCTTTATTAATAATAAAAAATTACTTTATATCACCAATTTATTTTATGAGATTCTTATGTTTGCACTAACCGTGAGCCTAAGCCTTCTTTCAACTACTAACTTCCTTCAACCAAAATTATTTATTTTATACAGTTTCTTCACATTGTCCGGTTGAAGCTTTTAAATTTAAAGGTTTGGTTTTACTGCAGCTGGATGAATTCACCAGAAACATCTACAAAAATCCAAGGCAACTTTCTGATGGATAAGAAGAATTTCTGATCACTTGAATACAGAAATGGAGTGCAAAACAGAATGTCGATGAGGTCTCAGTAATGCCAAAACTTGAATACAGCCAAGGAAAATGGAATCATAGCATGCATGCAACAGAATTTTCCTACAACAGCAATTTGTATTTAAAAGAAAAGAAAGCAATGCTGCCTACAGATCAATCTGAAATATATGAGAAACTATAGTTCAAAATCAATGTTTTATGCAATGAAGTTCGAAACTTTCTCATCAATACTGAATTCTAACAACACAAAGTGATACATATATCAAAAAATGTACGGCTTTTATCCAATGAAATGGCTGAGATCAAACCGCTGCAAGGAGTCCAAACTTGTATAAACTGGTAAAACCACAGATGGCGTTGTTCTTTAACAGAGAAGTGGAATTAAAATGTTCTACACAACTGCAGATCATGAAGGATGAGTCTGGCGCTATTTGTGCTTTATAGATTTGTCAAGCAATGAAAACCGACATGCAAGGCCGAACTTAAATTTCATGCCATAGCTTCAGGTCTGGCACTTTATGCGCTGCTAATAGCAAGAATACATTATATTATCTGACATATAATTCAGAGAGAAGCACAAGTTGAAATCTGCGGCAGAATGATAGCCCGATAGACGCACTTAACATGGTAGAAAAGGCTTAAAAACTTTCAAGCAAATTCAAATGGCTGAAGGATTACGCAGGGAAGCTCTCAATTCGTTGAATTTAATAAACACTCAGGAAATCATCATAATATTATAAACTTAATCTACTACTATTTTTTTAGTGCTTTCATAAGTTCTATGATTTTTTGTGACATTTAGATCAGAGAGCATTTGAAAAGTATCTACATAAATGCCCCCATGTAGATGCTACGACTAGAAAGAGGAAAAAAAATGAATCTCAGACGATAAGAGCAAAGTAAGTATAACATAATGAGATGATAATGGGACAGCTAGTCATTCCATGAAGATATTTGTCATGTACTAATTACTTGTTGAGGTGACAAACACCTTGTGAGGAGCTTTTTTTTCCTTTCAAGGTAAGGAGTGTATCATGTACACTTGCATACTCTAGTCATCCATTCAAGTTAGTTATTTTATTGTTCGGACCTGACTCAAGAGATGTACCCACTTGGCTAAATAGGAATGTGTTTATCAAATCTTGCTTAGTAAGTTGTATGAAAGAAAGCTTGCAGAATATCCCCCTTACCTGTTGAGTCGGTTATTGCATACTTTGTCTATTTTGTGTATCACTTTCTCTTTCAAACAAATCACCTTAAACATCAGACCTAAACTTTCAACTTGTAAACTTGTCAAAACTATCATCAAATTGGAACTAGGAACCAGATCTACCACTACTATAGGTTGTGCTTGTTTTTAACTATTGTGTTGACCAAAGTTTAAACATTTTATCATTGGACATCAAAAAAAAATTGTTAAAATTCATTAATCACTTCTCAAAATGACTGTTCTTTGTGTTTGTAGCATTGATCCACACCTTAAAAAATCAAAAAATTAAAAAGATTAGGATTCCTAGAGTTTGTTTTGTTTACTTAAAGTGTTGCATCATAATTATCAACCTATGCACCACAATTAAGTATCTGCATTGCAAAATAGTGTGACGCATCCATTGGCTTGTGTGACACAGCTATTTGGTAATACATTACAACTCTATCAACCAATTTTTTTCCTTAGAAAGAATATTTTGAAACTGCAACTATATGCGATGCAAGTGAGGAATCTGCCATGCATCTATGACAGACTACATTTTCTTGGTGTAAAAAAAATAGGGCCAAAAATCATAGATTTTGGAAATCAAAAAATTCAAAAGAAAATCATTTATTGTTTACTACATTTTTCAATATCTTTAGATTTCTTAGTTTAAACTTAGTATCACTTTAGCATAATTCTAGTATCATTGTCATAAGTCCTTAAGAAAATTTTGTCTTAAAATTTTGAAAGTTTGGAAACCAAAAAAAAATTAGAAGGCCAAAGTCTAGAGTTACCATTTAGGAAAATCATCAAAAACCTCATCCTTTTATAAATCTGCCCTCACCAACAAAATCTGAAACCCAACTCATAAGTCTAGTTGTGGAATCATTTTTTCTATCAAACCATCATCACCATCTTGAGGTTTTAGGATCTTTCACTTGGTTGTGTTAGTCTAGGTAGTCACATTCTAGGATCCAAAGTCAAAATTCCAAAAGGTCATTGCATTCATCCCAAAGTTCATCAAAAAACCCAAAAACATAGATTAAAATTCATGCTAATCTTGCATTCATCCAAAAAAATTAAAAATTTCCAAAAACATTTGAAAAATCAAAAATCAATCCACTATCCACCAACTTATCCATCAAACCATCATCAAAAACATCTCATCTCCGAACAAACAACTTGACAATTTTGACAATAATCATTAAGACTTGAATCTTTAATCCTCTCAACTAGTTTAATTTCATACTTGAAAACAATCTATTTTCAAGTTTGGTTGGATTAGTGATCATCCTTTTGGACAAACTTACCTTGAAGTCATAAGTCTATTCTCAAGGTTTGCAAGTTCATCATCATCAACATCCAAAAAAAACATCAAGTCTCAAAACATTGTCAAAATCAAATGTTTCACATCCTTCAATCATTCATCATTGGTCCAAAATCAATCAAAGTGTTATCATTATCAAAATTTGAGGTAATCAAATCATTTCACCAAGGTAATTCATGATAAAACATCTCCTAAGGTGACAAATTATTTCATCATTCAAACATTGATCAAAGGTAATCTAAAGGTCTTTGAAAAATCAATCTTGAAATCAGAAAATCATGTCAATACCACTTAATTATCCAAGATCACTTCCATACAACCACTACATGGGGTCATCATATCTACAAATTTCAATGATATATTAACTATGGATTCCCCTAATCAAATTTTTGAAGCATCTTATCACATGGAAGATTTCAATCAAGGTCAAAACATACAAGTCTATGATCAAAGCATGAATCTTCCTCAATCCAACATCATATTGCCAAATCAATACATCTCAAACACAAACATGTCAAATCCTCACATAGTGAATTATGGGATGTATTTGTTCACACCTCAACAAATTCCAATACCACATTAAAATTAAAGTCATCAACATCATGTATCAAAATAACTCTTATCAAAGGTCACAACTATATGAAGCAATGTTACAACAACATCAAGGGTTTCAAAATCACCATCAAGATCAAAATCTACAACATCAAATTTCCCTAAGTTCACTTGTCAAATCAGTTCAAGACACACTTTTCCAAAAAACATCACAATCCATAAATCCATTTAAGAAAATCGCATTAGTTAATGATCTCCTATGAAGCATAAAAAATAATGTTCAACTCCAATGTGAAAACAAAGCTAGGAAATCCCATCATATGGGTAATCTTACATATCCAAACCTCTTCCACCATAATGCCCTCCATCACCTATCAAGCTAACTCAAGAGCTTCCTCTCCAAAATCCCAACCCATCCAATAATAATCACATTGATAATATTTGTAGGTCATGTGATGAGATATTAGACATGTATCAAGATAATTTTCCCAAGCAAGATCAAAACCAATTACCTATGTCTAGCAATGGCCATAACATGTGCACCTCATTTGACTTCATGATAAGATGTCCTGAAGAAGCATGCACACAAGAATCCCCCATCTCTCCTTCCATTCCTTCATCATTGGAACCTTTACAAAATTGACCCATATCATCCCCATCAACTTAATCATCCAATAATAACACCTTTCAGGATTTCTACAAAAGGCTATCCACAATAGATGAACCACTATATGATACAAAACCAATCCATAATCATGAAATTTCAAACCAAATACCATCATGCATCCTATCACCCATCATTCCTACTCCAAAAATTCCAATTCAAATTTCATTACCGCCATGCCCACATATTGAGACTACCCAAGAGTCCTTAATTCCTACCACATTATCCAAACCCAATCTATGCGAAGAACACAATCCAAAGCATCAAAATAAATCCTTAAAATGAGTCAAGATCAAGTTATTGAAATCCTTCCATCTCATCCTATTCTTGATCAAGATCCCATTATTCCTTTCCATGTCATTCATGATCCGAAAACTAACATTGATGCCATCCATATTCTAATCAACTCCACTTCTACAAATGAGACACTTGATTCCACTGGACACATAGATTATCTTCATCTAGAACAAGAGTCTCCTACTCTAGACATATTTGCAAATGATCAAGCTATAGCTAAATTCACCAAACTTTATGGTGACATTTCGAAAGATGACCATGAAGAAGGTTTTTACATCAACTTTGAAGCATCAATATCTCTTGAAGAACCATCAAAATCCAATATTTCTTAAAATTAGGTCAAAGATATCAATCAGGAAGCTATCCCATATATTGAAGAAGCACCAGTATCCTATCAACTTGGATCACTCACTTTTGTTAAAGAAATCCTTCTTGATAATGAGAAGATGACAACCATTGATGATTCCCAACAACACAAAGAAGAGCTAGCATCTTGTTATCAGAACAACAAATATCCTATTGAAAACAAGATTTGTCAAAGAATGCAATATAAAGGAGAGAGATTAGGCCTACATGAACAAGGTATTTTGGAACCAGTACATTTTTTTGATAATCCTAGATATCATGGACTTGGTTATTCATCAATCAAGAAATCTATGAATGTTAGAGGTACCTCCATGATACCAAGGATAACTGCATCTAATTCAAACATTGAAATAGGTGTTATGAATAGTCCTTATCATAAGGTTTCTGCCAAAACTCCATCCATCCACATAATAGACCATCATTCCCTTAGTCTTCCTTTCACTAAAAGGGACCAACAAAAGAAAAATAATCTTTACAAAGAAAAAGATTGAAGTCAAGCCATTGAAGCTAATAAATCCAAAAAGTCAAATTGGACACATAAATTCAAAATGGATATTAAAGAAAGTTGGATCATGTAAAGCATCCAATCAAAATCCAAATCCAAAATTAAATGAAAATTTTGAGCCACATCAAAAAAATTCTTTAAACTATCAAAGGTGTCCACCTCCTTCAAAGTAGACTTCAATACCAACACACAATGTGTATGAAAAGTTTGGTCCTAAATCCAAACAAAATTACATATCCGCTTTCCATCATCCACCATCTAAAGTTTAGAGAATAAAAGATCCACAATCCAAACTACCAAATGATTCATCTCCATCCCATTTCCTCCATCATAATCCAACATCTCGCCTAAAGTCCAAATATCCTATATCACAAATCCACCATATTTTTGTAGAAACACTTTATCATAAGGACTCTAATGGCACTCTATCATGATGCATGCATTTAGATAAGGCCAAATATAGTATCAAAGAGGATCACAATAGCATTCATTAGTTGTATATACAAGTTCTACTATTTTGGCAAAGCAACTCCTCAAGGTAGGACATTATCAACACACTATGGTAAAAACATCTACATCAACACAACCAGGTGGTTCAACATGATCAAAAATCATTCAAAAATACAAAAGAAATAAAAACAAAGAAAAAGGTAAAGAAAAACTAATCAACCCAATAGTGAAAACCATTCTTATGGCACTTTGGAAAAGTACCATGGTGAAAACCTAGCAAACAGGTATCATGTGTGTTGGGTGAAAATTATGTAATCCCTTTTTAACAGATTACACAACCTTGATTTCAACCACAACTATGTGAGATATAATATCTCCTCTCAAGAAGGGGAGGCGCCCATCTTACTGCTTATTGAAACTAAGTAAAACAAATTAAGTATTCACAACAATGTACACTACAATTAAGAGATGGGGATGTGTCACATTCATAATTCTCTCTTTTTTCAAAGAATATTTTTTACATTGCTTCACAGTTGGTAGTTCTGATTCAGTACAACTTCAAACTAAAAACAAAGTAGTAATTCCAATATCTCTATCTTGTCAAAGTAAATCCTAAAGATACTAGCATGATAACAATAAATGATAAAATAAGAAAGAAAAGCTCACAAAGTTGTTCCATAGCTTTCACCAATGGATCCTTTGATATATGTAACCAGCATTGTATTAGAATCACAAAGTCTTATAGATACTTCACAACAATTCCATGAACTGTGTGAATAAATACAAGCACAAAGTCTAGTAGAGAATTCACCAATAGTTATCCAAGCAGTTCACAAATTCAAATCAAGAGTGCAACACAAAGTTTACACAAATTTATTAAAATCCCTTCAGATCTTAGTTACTAATCACCACCAATTTGATCAAACCATAAGATAATTGATTTCAACATAAATTCTAGTATGCAACTTCTCTTCTTTATTGATCAAATTCATATTCACAAAGATGAACACAAAATTTCATGTATTTGCTTCAAAATGGGAAACATTTTGTTGCAAAAGATTAAAGGTAATCATTATAAAAGAAATCCCTCATTTATAAAAGAGAGGGAAGAGAAAATCTAGGAAAAGTAGATGAGTGAATCTAGGAAAGTTAGGTGAGAAAATTTATAAAAATCTCACCTAACAAGTCAACTTATTCAAAAAAATTGTCCATCATTTTAGGAAAACATCTATGTTTTTACATGTAATTACATTTTAGAAAAAGACATGTAAGATGTCGAAAACTATTTACAAAATGTGTAAATGAAAGCAAAAAAATATCCAACACCCAAGATAAGAAATCTTCATGGTTCCTTGCTTTGGGTGTGGGAGTCTTCATATTTCTTCTTGGTCTCCTATATGAATGTCCCATCTGGACCAATAGTGTAATCAACAAGGGTGTGAACTCTTGTGATTGACCTTCTGGAAAATGATTGAATCTTCTTGAATTTGTTAAGATGCATCTTGAGATTATCAAGAGAAAGTTGTATATCACAAATGGCATGCATGGTGGTCTTTGAAAAGTTTGCATCCTCCACTTGATTCATGGCATCTTCCTTGTAGATCTAAGAAAGTTCATTGGCCGGGAGGAAAATACTATTTTCATCAAGGAGCTTACTTGGTAACTCCTTAATTCCATTCTCTAGGATAACACGATGTCCTTCAACATCTTCTTGTACTTGGTGGATATCTTCAATAAGAGACTTGATCACTTGAATGTGGTGCTTGAGTGATTCTCTTACATCCACATATTTCTCTTTGTCGGGAATTACCCCAACTTCCACCAATTTACTAAGCTTTGCATATATCATTCATGACCAAAATGATAAGCATTTCTCCATTTATTTTTTATCTTGGGAAAGTATGCTTTCTTCTTTATCAAGCTCTGATTTTAGCTTGGCTATCTAAGTGGCCTTCTCATCTGCAACAACTATGACCTATGAATCATGTTCTATCATTTCATCAATTAAATCATACAACACCTTACGCTTGGAGGCAAACTTCTCCAACTTTTATACTATTGGTTCCTCCAAGTTTACCATAGCCATGGGTTCTACACTTCTTGAAGAGCCTACAAGTTTCCTCAAAATAGCTAAATAATGCTTGACTTTATCCTTGTACATGTTTTGGGCCTATTCCATCTTGTCAAGCCTTCCTACCAATGCATCCAAGACCACTTGTGCATCTATCTTTGCACTTTCTTTTGTCACTTTGTTGATTTGGACTCTCGTGATAGTGTAGTCCTTTGTGTTTACATCACCTTCTTCTTGCAGGGGTAGACCAATCTCAACAAACTTATGACCAGTTTTGTCAACATGAATCCTTGAGTGAACTTTTTCCTTTTTGTTCCCCTTGGCTTTTGGAGAAGCTATCTCTTCAAGATCAAGCTCATCTGGGGAGATCATTTATTTCTTTCACTTCGATACTTGAGATATCAACCAAGGGGGAAGGGAGGAAGTATATGCTTCTTGACTCACCGTCAACTCTTGTGTTGCAGCCACTTCTGTAGAAATGATTGGTATGGTAACTATCGCGGTAGTATTTGTCATTATTGCTCTAGTGGAATGCACACCAAGTTGACTCTGCAAAGACTCATTCATGAATCTATCAAATTCAGCTTCTAAAGTGATATCAAAAGATGGAGATGACAAGCTTGGGATGGATGAGGGAGAGCTTGACAAGACATCAATAGTTTGTGAGTTTGAAACTATAGGAGGAGTGGTAAGGATGGTTGATACTGCGGGGGGAATAGAAACGTCCATTGTATGTATGGTAGATGTGGGAGGAGGTGAAGTAGGAAGAGGTGGAGTGGTAGGATTAGGAGGTGTATGAGGAATATTTGAAGTAATAGAAAATGACGTTTGGGGAATATTTTCAACAAAATTTTCATAAGGAGATGGAATTTTTTCATTTTCATACCTGAGTTCCTCATCATTACCTTCTTTTTCACCTTCATTTGCTTCAGACTCTTCTTCCTCAGCAAATTCTTCTTCCTCTATAGATTCTTCTTCTTTAGATTCTTCCTCTTCATCAGATTCCTCATTTTTGTTTCCTTCTTCTTCTTCGAATGTTTGTTCCTCAAAAGCAGTCACTTTTCCTTCTACATGAGTTGGTTCAGATTTTTTTTCCTTCTAATCTTCAACTGCCCATGTATCTTTCTTACCAATGGTGAACTTGATTCTAGGACCTCTTTGGGAAGAACAGGGAATAGTTGCATTCTTGTCTTTTGTGTGGAGTTCCTGCCATTGGCTAGTTTCTCCTCCAGGTACTTCTCCTTTTGACTTTGTCTTGAAAGCTTTCATCTGGAAGCCATGTTTGTAAAACCATTGTTGTGTTGGATAAGATTGGGGCAAGCCTTTCTCTAATGGAGACAATTTCCTTTTTAGACCTTGTACTAAAGGTAAGGGTCTCCTAGAAATTTAATCTTCTTCGTAGGCATAGTTCATGATGTCACCAAGATCTTTGAAATCCTCTGGTAGATCAGCCACACCAAGATCTCTGATCTGCTCTACTATTAGCCTACAAAAGTCCATTTTGTGGATGTCTTCTTCATCCCTACAGTCTGCCCATATGTCTTCAAAGCAGTATACATGTTGATGATCTTTCTTTACTTTCCTCTTCACATCCCAGAAATCCAATTCAAATCTATACTTGTATGTTCTTATAGTAATGATCTGCATTTCTGTAGCAACTAACTTTTCTTTTTGCACACTTTGAATGGTATATCTACCAATTGTTAGTGAAAAATTCAAACCCAGTTTGTGAATTCTCATGCATTCCTTGTGAAATGAGATCAACTGTCTACACAGCTCCATGAGTATCCACTTATCTGAGGGGTATCTAGGAAACATGTAAAGGAACCTAGTATAGGAACCTACCCTTATATAAGTGAAAGTTGGAAATTTCAAAAAGATGCATCCGACCTTGCTCACTACTTTATAGGCCTCATCGGATACTCTCTTCTTTTCAAGAGTTGGATCAAAACTGAATAGCAGGGGTGCAAAGAAGGCATCTGTGACCCTCTTGAAAGGATGAAGACTTTCTTTTAATTTCAATTAATAAAAATATTCATACATAGGTACAAAATTTGTGTTTCCCTTTGTAGACAACCCTGGGAATTGTCTCATTACAGCTGCAGCATACACCAGATAAGAAGTCATGTAGAACTTAAGAGTGGTTGGCACATTTATCAACTGCTCATGAATTTCATCACTAATTTGAGTCCCCTAATCAATATGTGCTTTCTTTCTCCTAATGATCTAGATCTATTCATACATCCAATCCTAAAAATGAGATGACTCAGGAAATCCTTTCACCTTGCTCAAGAGAGTAATCATATCCCTGACATCCTCTTTAAAATCCCTTCAAGGAAGCCCCTTTGGCCATCTTGAGATAGTGGGCCTATGTGTTTTCAACCATTGGTTGTTAATCAAATTTTTAGCCTTAGTTGGATCCTGATCATAAACCTCATGTGCCTATTGAATTGAAATTTTTGTATATTGTTCCATGTGTGGAAACCGGAAAACAATATCAAAAAATTCAGGGTCTATTCTCATCATTACTTGTCCTAAGGAATATATTACACTTTTGTTCTCTTGAATGTAGTGGCATGCAACCTGGAGAACAAAATCTGTATTATGATCAGAAGTCGGGAATGTGGATACCAAGTGCAAATTGCTATGGGAATTGGCTCTTAAGTTGTCTTCTAAGGTATTTTTCTCAGTTCTTTTTACAAAATCCTCAAAGTCCTAATGACCAACTTTGGTGTCTCTAATTTCATCCACCTTCGAGATCACCATGATAGGTGGAAAGACACCTTGGTATTTATATTTCATTTTTCCCTCTTTCTGAGAAGATGATAGAGGCCTCTTTGCTTTCATCTAGAAACAACAAGATCAAAGGATATCACCTTTGAGGTCACCTAACGAGATTTTGAGAGAAACTGCAAGAATAATGAATCAATAGATGTTAGGATAAAATGTAGCATTGGAAACCATGAGGCTAGCAAGAAACTCGGAGGAAGTGTGAACGAGCTATTTTGCACGAAAAAACAGAGCATGGGCATAGAAACAGAGTTCAGAGTGCAAGCAGAGGATTTCAAAGCGTTAGAAAAAAATGCTTTTTATGTAGGAGCGCTAAAAATCAGCACCCCCAGACTTGGGATAGTGATTCTACATGTAGGGGCACTAAAAATCAATGCTCCTAAATGTGTTCTACACTTTGAGAAATCAAAGTGTTGGGGCGTTGAAAATTAACACCCTTGCATTTCTGAGAAGTTATTTTTATGCTCGAGCATTGAAAATCATTGCTTGAGCATGTATTCTTACACTTGGAAAATGTGAAGTGTATAAGCAAGAAAAAATAATGACATAGCATTTGAAATGAAAACACTCCATGTAGGAGAAATTATTTTCACCACTCCTACATTTGGAGTTGGGTGGAGACTAAATGTGTAACAGCGGTCATTTTTACTGTTTCGCAACAAAGGACAAGGTTCCCAATGTTCAAGTGGTGATTTTCATTGCCCAAACATATGGGAAGAGGGATAATCACCCTTCAAGAATATTAAAAACTTTGACATACTTGTTAAAACAAACAAATTCACTACTTGTATATAATGAGAAGGCTCAAAGAGAAAGCATCACAAAATGATGCACAAAGAGAAAGAAATGCGAATAGGAAAACACAATGAAACAAAGCGCTAAAAAACCAGTAGGGCACAATTCCAAAACAAGAACAAACCCTAGCATCTAAAAACATAAAGAGCAGGGTTGTTGACCAAAAATACAGACATAAAAGAGAAAGGAGAATCAAAACATGAAGAGATCAAAACCCCAACACTTAATAACGTATTGAGCCAAGTCAAATTTAGAATGAACAGAACTTGAAAAGCAAACAAAAAAGAAAACAACTTGACAAAGAGGAAAGAGCCACAACGTACCTCTTAAAAACTTGAAAGCCCTAGTTCGAATGCTTGAGGAACTCTTAGACACCAATCCACTTTGAGCCTGGAGAACATCCAACACAAAGAGGATGAGGTTGGGTGGAAGAAATGATGAATGATTAATCTAAAGAAACTTAAAAAGTCACTTGGAAAGACCATAAATGCCACTCAAAGTTTGCATTAATTGTGGTGCACTTAATGGCGAAAAAGATGCATGAGTAGTGAAAATCACTGCTTGTGCATAAAGTAGACTTGAGAAACCAAAAAGTGCACAAGCAGTGATTTTCACCACTTGTGCATCTTAAAAACTTGACCAAGGGAAAAAAATGCACTAGTGCTGAATTTTGACACTTGTGCATCTCAAAGTTTGGTGGCAAAGTGTAGGAGCACTGATTTTCAATGCTCCAACACTTGGAGTTGGAATTTGACTAAGTCTCATGTAGGAGTGTTGATTTTTAGTGCTCCAACATGAATCCCAATTTGACTAACTCCCAAAGGTTGAGATTTAACGAAGATACTCGTTTCAAAGCTCTTTGAAAGACAGATGAGGGGGAACACTCCAACAGACTATTTGAGGTTTTGGACCATGCATCAAGGTGAATTGAAATTTGTCTCATTTTGTGTGCTTGAAGTACATGGAACTACAAAACGAACAAGTTTTATAGGGGTTATCCCGTGAATATGGCGTAACTAGATTTGAGGATAACAACTAGCTCCAGTTAGGGAGCTTCCTTCAGTCATTCTTATAAATGATTGAAGGTAGAAGAACTCTACAATTCAAGTTCCTTTATCCATCCATTGGGCATAGAGTCAGGCGATGAAAATAGAAAAGACTCAAAAATAAAAAGATGCAAGGACTGAAATTAAAATATTTACATTTGAACACCTGTCACCTTACTGTGTAAAGTGTTTGAGATGTTGCTCACTATGAGGAAGAGTAAATGGCATTCCATCCTCATATGCCAACAAGAAACTGCTTTCACCAGGCAACTGATGAACTTTGAATGGTATTTTCCATAGTGAATCAAACTTCCTATGCATACCCTTTGGTTCTCTTCACTTGTCTGACAAGAGAACAAGATCACCAATTTGAAAATCATGAGACTTGTCCTTCTTTTCAAAAAGGTTCTTGACTTGTTCCTGATGGTCCGTGATGTAGTTAGCCACCTAAACTTGTTTCTCTTCCAATTTAGAGAGATGTACATTATACACTTATCGACCAAATTGCCAAAAGTCTCATCCTCAATGGCCTTAGCCAATTTGAGGGATAAAAGTTCTAAGGTTATGGGAATTTTTGCATTCAACCTATACAAGAGTTGGAAAGGAGACATACTAATCACCCACTTTGGAGTTATTATGTCTTCCCACAAAGCATCATACAAAGCTTTGTGCCACAAATGTTGATTCTCATCCACTAGCTTGTGGATTATAGTAACCAAGTTTTTGTTGCTTGATTCAACTTGACCATTACCTTGTAAGTAATAGTTGGATGAATGAGACAATGTTATGTCATGTTCAAAATAGAACTCAGTTATCTCACTTGACAAGAAGGCAAAAGCATTGTGAGCAACAATTTTTTTTGGCACATCGAACCTGGAAATGATATTTTCTTTTAAGAAACTACATACCACTTCAGAAGTAGCATGCTTAGCTGGAATTGATTCCACCCACTTGGTGAAGTAGTCAATTTTAGTTAGGAAATATTTGTGTCCCACACTTGATGGTGGATTTACTGCACTAATGAAATCAATTCCCCACTGCTTGAAGGGATCTTCAATAACAACTAGTGTTAAAGGAAAAGCCAACAAATTTGGCTTACCTACAAACTGTTAACATAGTTCGCATTTGTGTACCCAAGAGTATGCATCCTAAAAGAGTTTAGTCCAGTAGTACTTTACTCTCAGGATCTTGTGAGTGGTAACTAGCACTAAAAAGTTCCTCCACATGCCAATTTATGGTATGAATTAAAAAAAAAAATTGTTGTTCTCCATCAACACATCACAAAAAAGTTCCATGTATTATGTGCTTGTACAAACCATTGTCCCATAAGACAAATTTTGCTTAATTTAATTTAATGGTTCTCTTCTCCTTTGAAGTCAAATTATCAAGAAATGGGCAATGCTAGAATACCACTTGTCAGTAGTGTTGATGAACAACACCATTGGAAGTTCATTCGAATCTACATCCTTAGTCTCTGAAACTTCTCCGTAAGCATTATTTTCATAAATGAGTTGACATAATCCTCGCCCATGTACCAGATTGGTGGGCTTAATGTCCATGTTTTATTCTTGAATCTTTGCAATCCAATTTCCTCTCTTTGTTCCAAACTCTTGCTATGTCAAGATAGACTTAACTGTTGCATTTGGAACCAAGACTTTGACATGGCTGTTAAGGATGTAGAACCAAAAATTCTTTACTACCTTAACCACAACAAAATATTTTTTTTCCATTTGAGAATACTTCAATTCATAATTCTTTAGAGGACAACACATAAATTCTATTAGGGATTCAAAACCCTCGCTATTCTCTTGTACCAGGATTGTTGAAAGTGTATGCTCGGAAGCATAACTATACATTATGAACTCCTTTGTATAGTTTGGGTACACTAACACTGGAACATGAGCAATAGCCTCCTTTATATCATGGAATGTAGCTTTTCCTTTTATCATCCAATGGAAAGTGGTAGTACCTTTCATCATATTTACAATATGACAAGTCTTTTCTACAAAATTAGGAACGAATCTTTGGAGAAAATTAACCTTTCCAAAGAAAGAATGAACAAATTTCTTACTTGATGGTAAAGTAAGAGATTAGATACTTTTTACACTTTCTAATTCAATCTTAATACCTTCTTTGGACACAACGTGACCAAGAATTTTGCCTTCTGTAACCCCAAAAAATGACTTTTTGGGATTCAATGAAATACCATGTTGTCAGCATCTCTCCAATATTTTCCTTAGGTGATGAAGATGTTCCTGAAGTTTCTTAGAAAACATTGTAAGATCATCAAGATAATCCACAATGAACTTACCCATTATGTCATAGAAAGCTAAGTCCATAGCTCATTGAAATGTGGGACCAACATTGATAAGGCTGAAAGGCATTCTGCGATATGCAAAGGTACCCCATGGAATTGTAAAGGTCATCTTGTGCTAATCACTTGGATTGAATTCAATCTAGTTGTAGCCAAAAAATCCATCCAACATGGAAAGCATTTCAGTTCTAGTGATAGTTTTAAGAACTTGATCCATTACTAGAAGAGGATAATTATCCTTGAGCGATAACTGATTAATGTTTTGGAAATCCATGCAAATACAAATATCACCATTCTTCTTATGAATGGGAAAAATATTTGCTATCCATGTTGAATGATGGATAGGAAATATTATTCGAGTGTCCAACATCTTTTGAACTTCTACAAGGACTGTTTCAGAAATCTTCGGATTGTATTGCCTTTGCTTTTGTTTGTGAGGCAATGCTCCAACCTTAAGCGAAATTTCATGTTGCACCTCCTTTGGCTTGAAATATTTGAGACCTTCATATGAATATGCTAGGACATCCATATATTCTTGTAAAAATTTGAGAAATTGCTCTCTTTCTTCAATCGTGCAACATTTTCCAATGTTTATCATCTTAAGATCATTTTTGGTTCCTTAGTTTATATGTTCAATCTCCCGAGATGAATCAGAATCTGAGATTTTCTTTTCAACATAGTGGTCATGCTCATCAAAAAGCCTCTCAAAGGATACCAACGCCTTGGGAATTTTATTCCCTCTTAGTTTTATGATCCCTTCCCTTGTTACTAGGTCAATATCAGAAGCATATTCTCAATGTGGAGAATCACTTCCTTCAAAATATAATTCATCAAAAAAAAATTCCTTTTCCAAAAAGGAAACAATTTGATTATCATCATTGAATATTTTCTAGTTATCTGAATTATCAGGAACACTAGGGTGGAAAACTAGTTCAATGGTATAAGTTGGACCATGAAATCTTTATGTGGAATTAGGAGAGTGGTTGAAATTTCTAGAGAATCAACCCTTTCATTATATTCCCTTGAGACTACTGATATATCAAAAGCATCAAATTCTTCCACACAATCCCAAACAAGATTGCAATAATGCCTAAGTCTGTCATTTTTTATTTGATGCAAATTTATTACCTGACAAACTATCAACTCAGCATCGCCTTGTGTGTGAAGGTTCTTGATGCCTTTCTTGCGTGCAACTTGCATTCTCAACAAAAAATCTTCATATTTGGTGGTGTTATTGGTATTATCAAATTGTAGCTTAAAAGAAAAAGGAAAGATTTTTCCTTTGGGAGAAGTGAAAAAAGCACCTACCCCAAAACCGGTCAAAGAGAAACTGCCATCAAACTTGAATAACCAAACATCATTCAGGTCACCAAGCCTAACAACATCAAAAATTGTATTTCATCATCTGATGAAGCTTCATGATATGAGGTAGATGGATCATCTAACTCATTTGTTTATGAAAAGGAATCATCACTATCCAACTCATTTCTTGTTGAAGATTCACTAACCTCTTTTGTTTGTAGGTAATACATTCCAATTCCTAAGCTCTTGGATCATCAAATTGAGTTACTGAAAATTTTGACTCCCTTTCAGGAATTAATTTTTGCATCACGCCTTTCACAAGTATTTTGGATTCAAACATGTACATGTTCAGCTCACCCCCAACATCCTTATAGAAATTGCATCCAAGGAGGATTCCATAGGACACTGGCATGTCAGCTACTAGAAATGTCATCTTTATCTTCCTTTTTGGGTATGTAGCAAATGCATATTGTGCATCTTTGATCTAACTTATCAAAGGTACTTATTTGTTCTCCATGGATAAACAACAGATAAAGGTTTTGGTCATATTCAAGCCTAAGGCAGTAGCTACCTTAGTTGGAATCATATTGTCTGATGCACTAGAATCTATAATGCAGTTGCTTAATTTAAATCCATTTACAAGTAAGGAAATAAAGAATGGGTCAATGCATTTGGAGGTAGTTGGATGATGCAGAAGCATCCTTGGTTCTTGGCAATCTTGCATCAACCAAAAAAATATTTTCTTTCAGTTTTTTTCTTGTTCAGTTCATGTTGGTGGATTCATCCTATTTGCTCACCAGACCCTGTGGATCTACATTTTCATCGTGGACATGTTCATTTGCCTTATTCCAAGATTTGAGCACAATTGGATCTTTTTCTGGCAAGTTATCACTTTCGGATTTCATGGCAATTTCTTGAACCGACACTGGAATAATTTTTAGGCCTAATGGCTAGTTTGATCATTCATGGATTGTCCTCGTAGCTTATGGATCTTTTCGGTGTGATTTTAATTATTCCATGGAGTTTCCCCGACCTTCATTATAGGTCCACACTTTGTCATATGCATTCATCCAGGAGTAATTCAAATTCAAGGCCGACTTGTTCATGCGCACGTTACATTTTCCTTTCATTGGAGATTGTGATGATCTTTGGTTGATGCAGATTTTTCCATAATCGTGGATATGATATAAATCCTGTAATAGATCTTTAGAAAAGCAGTTAATAGTAAGAAGAATAGTTTTAGATTTGAATTTGTAATATTTTTGCTTGCACTAAGGGGCATGTTAGAATATTGTATTTGAGCATGTCATATCAGGCCTGTGAGCCGAATCTGTAAGCCCGAATCTTGTTGGATGATTGTAACTGAGATTTTTGTTAATGGGAATATTTGCATCTGCATTTGCCTCCATATTTCATGTTGCTTCTATTGTGTTACTCTTGCTGCATGGTATGGATTATTCTCTTTGAGGAACCTCCTACCATGGCTGCACCAGATTGGTATCAGAGCGAGATTCATTCCTTGTGAGATCATCAAAATTTGTGAAGTCTTGTTGAAGACTTGTTGTGGGGTGGCAAATTGAGGATCCAACCTGCAGCTATAGAGGACTTGTGTAAAGATGGTAGGAAGAAGAAATATTAGAGGAAATGGATCTTGTAGAAAAGTAGACCCAGTTTTGATGGAGATGTTGAGAGGAATTGCTGCTAGATTAGTGCAGGTGAAACGTCCTAGAGGAGAGGTCGACCAGTTGATGATATAAGTGATGAAGAGGTAGAAGTATTGGAAGAAAGAGGAAGAGAAGAGCAACCTAGCTTGGATCAGGGAGAGGAGAGGTTCATAAGAGCCCTAACTAAAGTGAATACAAAGCCACATTTCAATCCACCAGATTATAATGGTAAGTTGGATTTAGATTAATTGCTAGATTGGATAACAGAGATGGAAAAGTATTTTGAATTTGAAGGTACCACTGAAGACAAGAAAGTAAAATTTGCTTGTACAAAGTTGAAAGGACATCCATCCCTTTGGTGGGAACATTTTCAGACAAATAGGTGAAGAAGAGGAAAAGAAAAGATAAGATCATGGGATTAGATAGTGAATAAGTTGAAGAAAAATTTTATGCCTGCAGATTATTAGATTAGTTTGTTCTGGAAGTTGCAAAATTTCAAGCAGAAGGAATTGAGTGTGACAGAGTATACTGAGGACTTCTACAAGTTGAATATTAGATTCGAACACTCGAAAAATGAAGTAGAGAAAGTAGCCAGATATGTGAATGGTTTGAGGTCGTCTATATAGGATGAGATTATTTTAATCAAGTTGCAGAGTGTGGAGGAACCATATCAATGTGCCCTAAAAGCATAGGAGAAGTTGAATAAAAGACATGAGAAGAGACAAAGAGGAAGAGGTGGAAGATTTCAAAGAGGAAGAACTTTTGTTGGAGGAGGAAGAGGATCCTTTGTAGATCTGAATAGAGATAAGGAAGTCAGTAAGAATGAGAATTCGTACCATAGAGGTGATGGAAACTCTTACATAAGAGGAGGATATGGTGGTTACCAGAATGAAGGTTATAGAAAAGATGATAGAGGACAGGAGAAAAGAGTGTTCAAGGGAACTTGCTTTAAGTGTGGTGGAGAAGGACATCGAGCATTTGAATGTAATCAAGGAGAGACAAGCAGGAAGACAGAGAACAATAGAAGAAAAAATTTTGCTAAGGAAGATCATGTCAAATCATCTAATAAATTGGAAGAAGGAGAAGTTTTGGTGAACAAAAGAGTATTGAGTCAAAGTGAGTTGGAGTAGGAACCATTCTAGAGAAAGAATTTGTTTCAGACTAGATGCAAGGTAGCTAGAAAATGTTGAAATGTGATTTTTGATAGTGGAAGCTTGGAGAACCTGGTTTCTGAAGAAATGGTGACCAAATTGAAGTTGGAAATATTGAAACACCCAAAGCCCTATCAGATAGCATGGATTCAAGATGAGCATAAGATTCTAGTAAGTGAACAATGTTTGGTGAAATTAAAGATAATAAATTATCATGATGAAGTTTTTTGTTATATCATGCCTATGGATATATGCCATGTTTTGTTGGGAAGGCCTTGGCAGTATGATAGATAGGCTATTCATGATGGAAAGAAGAATATATATACTATTGTTGCTAATGGGATGAGGCAGATTTTGTTACCATTGAAAGATGTTCCTATGGTTGAGGTTTCTATGAATGCTAGGGTTTGTCTAGTTGATGGAAGGAGATTCCTTGATGGATTGAGACATGAGAATGTGTTATGCCTTATTTCCTAAGAAGGCTGAAGATTTGAAGCATGTAGAAGAACACCTGGAAGAGATAAAAGAGTTGTTGACAGAATATGAGGAGATAATTTTAGATAATGTATCGGATGGATTACCACCTATGAGGAGTATTAGTCACTGTATGGATCTAATTCCTGGAGCTAGTTTTCCTAATAAATTAGCACACTAGATGACACCTCTAGAGAATGATGAGTTGAATAGACAAGTGCAAGAATTGTTGAGGAAGGTTTTGATCAGAGAAAGCTTAAGTCCTTGTGCAGTACCTGCTATGTTGGCACCTAAGAAGGATGGAGAATGGAGAATGTTTACAGATTCTAAAGCCATAAACAAGATCACTGTGAAGTATAGACTTCCTTTGACTCGGATGGATGATATTATGGATTGTTTGAGCGGAGCTAAATACTTTACAAAGATAGATTTGAAGAGTGGATATCATCATATCATAATCAAAGAAGGGGATGAGTGGAAGACAACATTCAAGAAAAATAAAGAATTGTATGAGTGGTTGGTAATGCCTTTTGGGTTGACAAATGCACCGAGTACTTTCATGAGGTTGATGAATGAGGTATTGAAGAAATTATTGGGTAAATTTGTGATTATTTATTTGAATGACATCTTGATTTTCAGTAAGAGTGGAGAAGAACATTTGTTGCATATAAGACAAGTTTTGCAGAGGTTGTGAGAAGAACAGTTGTTGATAAACCTTAAGAAGTGTAATTTCATGAAGGAAGAATTGGTATATCTTGGATTTGTGATATTTGCGGATGGATTGAAGATGGATCCTAAGAAGGTGAGAGAAATTGTTGAGTGGCCTACACTGGAAAGTATTAGAGAGGTAAGATCATTTCATGGATTGGCTAGTTTCTACTGAAAGTTCATTAGGGATTTCAGTTCTATTTGTAGTCCTATGACAAAAATAATGAGGGGAGATAGGAAGGATTTTAGGTGGACATATGGAGTAGACCAAAGCTTTGAGTTGTTGAAACAATAGGTTATTGAGCAGCTTATGTTGGTTTTACCATATTTTAGTAATGTATTTCAAGTAGACTGTGATGCAAGTGGAAATGCAATAGGAGCAGTATTGAGTCAAGAAGGAAGACCTGTAGCTTATTTCAGTGAGAAATTGAATGATTCTAGGAGAATATATTCAGTGTATGATTAGGATTTTTATGCCATAATTAAAGCCTTGAAGAAGTGGAGACATTATTTGTTGCCTAAGGAGTTTGTGTTGTATACGGATCATCAAGCATTGTAATATTTTAACAATCAAGGTAATTTGAACTAGAGACACATGAGATGGGTAGAATTCTTGCAGAGTTATACTTTTTTTTTTAAGCATAGGAGTGGAAATTCAAATAGAGTTATTGATGCTTTGAGTAGGAGAAGGAATTTACTAACAGAAATGAGAGTGGAGGTATTAGGCTTTGATGAATTGAAGAACTTGTATGAGGAAGACCCAGATTTTGTAGAACCTTGGAGAGCTTGTAAAGAACCTGTCTTGGAGGATAGAAGTTAGTGGTTGGATTGTTTCATTTAGGAGGATATGTTGATCAAAGGAAATTAGTTGTGTATACCCCAGAGTTGAATGAGTGATAACTTGGTGAAAGAAAAACATAGTGGAGGATTAGCAGGACACTTTGGGATTGATAAGATAGTAGCATTGGTGAGTGAGAATTACTTCTGGCTACATATTCATAAGGATGTTAGGAAATTTGTGCAAATTTGTAGATTTTGTCAAGTTGCAAAAGGAAGTAGTTAGAATGTTGGATTGTTAACCCTTTGACAATTCTGGAGAGACCTTGGGAGGATATCAGCATGGATTTCATACTTGGTTTTCCAAAGACACAATGAGGTAATTATTCTGTATTTGTGGTGGTGGATAGATTCTCTAAGATGGTACATTTTATACCTTGTAAGAAGACAATAGATGCAGTACATGTAGCAAACTTATTTTTCAAGGAAGTGGTCAGATTGCATGGATTACCTAGGAGTATTGTTTTAGACAGAGATGTAAAAAAATTTGGTTACTTTTGGATGACACTTTGGAAGAAGTTGAAGACAGATTTAAAGTTCAGTTCTACTTTTCACCCATAGACTGATGGGTAGATAGAGGTAGTAAATAGGAGTTTGGGGAATTTGTTGAGATGTTTGGTTGGAGAGAAGACCGGAAGTTGAGATTTAGTCCTTGCACAAGTAGAGTTTGCTTACAATAATTCAATAAACAAGAGTACAGGAAAGACACCTTTTGAGATAGTTACTGGAGTTCATCCTAGAGGTATATCAGAGTTGAGAGACATCAGTAAGGGAGATAAAAGGAGTGCAGAAGTAGAGGAATTTGTAGAACATATGAAGAAAGTGCATACTCAAGTGAAACAACAATTGGAAGATATGAACCAGAAGCATAAGGAGAAAGCAAATGAAAAGAGGAGACATAAGGAGTTCAAAGTTGGAGATGAAGTGATGGTATATTTGAGCAAGGAAATATTTCCAGTTAGAACATACAAAAATTTGAAGATGAGGAAGTTTGGACCTTATAATATTTTAAAGAAGTTTGACTCAGGAAATGCATATGAAGTAGAGTTACCGGATGGCATGGGTAGATCACCTATATTCAACATTATAGACCTATATCAGTACCATGAAGTAGAATTCAATGAAGACAATCAACCAAAATTGGAGAATTAGTTTCCTAAACAACAACCATATGAGATTGAAGAGATTTTGGATATCAGAGATGGGAGGAAAACTCGTGGAAGAAAGTACAAAAAATATCTTGTGAAGTGGAAAGGTCGACCAATGGAAGATTCTTCTTGGATTTCTCAGGCTGAGGTAGACCATTTTGGTTTTCCTTTGGCCCTAGCAAAGTGAGGGACTCACTTTTCAATAACCCCGGATGTCTGATTCAGGAGCATCCTTAGTTCTTGGCAATCTTGCATCAACCAAAAAAATATTTTCCTTCAGTTTTGTTCTTGTTTAGTTCATGTTGGTGGATTCATCCTATTTGCTCACTAGACCCTATGGATTTCCATTTTCATCGTGGACATGTTCATTTTATTTATTCCAAGATTTGAGCGCGATTGGATTTTTTTCCGGCAAGTTATCGCTTCCCGATTTCATGGCAATTTCTTGAACCGACACCAGAATAATTTTTAGGCCTAATGACTAGTTTGATCATTCATGGATCATCCTCATAGCTTGTAGATCTTTTTGGTGTGATTTTAATTATTTCGTGGAGTATCCCTGACCTTCATTATAGGTCCACACTTCATCCTATGCATTCACCAAGGAGTAATTAAAATTTGAGGCTGACTTGTTCATGCGCACGTTAGATTTTCCTTCATTGGAGATTGTGATGATCTTTGGCTAATGCAGATGTTTCCATAATCATGGATATGATATAAAGCTTGTAATAGATCTTTAGAAAAGTTGTGAATAGTAAGAAGAATAGTTTTAGATTTGAATTTTTAAGATTTCCACTCGCACTAAGGGGCATGTTAAAATATTGTATTTAAGCATGACATATCAGGCCTGTGAACCGAATCTGTAAGCCTGGATGTTGTCAGTCAATTGTAACTGAGATTTATGTTAATGGGAATATTTGTATTTGCATTTTCATTTTCCTCCATATTTCGTGTTGCTTCTATTGTGTTACTCTTGTTGAATGGTCTGGATTGTTCTCTATGAGGACCCTCCTACCATGGCTGCACCATTGGATGATTGGAAACAAGGTTATTCTATGGAATTTTGGGCTTTGGAATAGCAGGAATATTAGGAGATGAATCCTGATTTGGGGTAATTCCTTTATCCTTCATTAACTTGATAAACTTTTCAAATTGGTCAGGATTAACTTTGAGGTATTCAGCCTTAGACATTTGGATGTTGGTTTTCTTAGCATGATCAATAATGTCGAAAGCCTGGAAATAATTTTTTAAATTGGATGTGGTAACTTCACTAATAGGTTTAATTAAAGGCACATTGGTCTTTGGAACTAGGAGATTGGATTTGGGAACAACAAGAATTGACACAGGGGGTGGGGAGAACTTGTTTATTTGTTGCATTCTTAGGTTGCCAAGGGAGAGGATCCCCCCTTTTGGAAATGGTGACTGGCGGCCTCTCCTTCACCGGTGGAGCAGCCACTTGAGTTCGATCAAGCTGATTCTATTATTGTCACGTAAAGACGGCATATGCATCTATCACTAAGTCCTCATCATCAGGTTCATTTTCCATTTGCAAATAGCCAATGTTGGAGTCACTAGCTGATTCCATTTCTTTATCTTGAAAGAGATGAACACTTTCTTCCATAAGATAATCTAGATGTGGATATTCATCTTGTTCAGCCTCATAGTATCCCACTACAATATTAGTAGGTGGGGCTTCTAGAGCGAGTCTTCCTTGGGGTGTTGGGAGATGATTTTGATTTTTGTTTCTAGCATAGTTAGGAAAAGTTCTCCTTGGAACGTCCTTGTAGGTATTGTTGTTGGAAAATTGCTTTTTCAAAGCCAAGATTTCATTTACCAACCTTTGAATCATGGGATCAGTGAAATTGGAATTGGCATTAGAGGCATTAGTATTAGAAGTTGAAGATCCTGATGCTTGCATCCTTTTGTTGGTGCTGGTATTCATCCTTATTTCTCTAGCAAGGATCATATCATCTTCAAAACTTGTAGCTAATTGTTGAGCTGCTTCAACATTGGTGAGATTTTCCCTACACAAGAAGAAACTTACTTTGGGGAGTTATGTAATGATGAAGAAGCACTTCAAATTATTATTTTTTGGTCTTTCCGCCATTGGGATTTATGTCATCAACTTGTTGAACTTAGCCATGAACTCACACATGGGTTCATGGGCCTCTTTCTGCACAGTTGTAAGTTGCGCCAATAAGGCATGTGCATCTTCAACAAGTTTGAATATTTCTTCAAACTTAGTGCACAAAGTGTTCCAACTAGTGACTAAAGAAACTAGAAGAGTATAAAACCATTTGAAAACAAATCCTTGTAGAGATTTGATGAACAATCTTATAGCAATGTCTTCATGCTCCACGCTGAGAACACCACAAATGATGTAAAAGTCAGCAATGTGTTCATCGGGATGTCATTTTCTGTCTCCTAGAAACTTTGGAATATGCTTTCTTGAGACATGTGGAAGTTCGTGTAGAGGTGCGTCCAAACGGAGGGGACCAAAAGCATTTCCCCACAATCCTACAGGTGGTGCAGCCATGATGTGTTGCACAATAGGTACTTGAACTGGAAGCCTATGATAAACAAAAAATTCACTCGGTAGAGGAGATCTTTGTCTTCATGGAGGGTAGCTTGCAGTACGTTGCAATGGTGGCCTTACTCACGGGGGAGTAGGTGGAGTATTATGTTGCAACAACTCTTCAAAAAGTGGATCTACTACTCCTTGAGCCCTCAATCCTTGT
>VDFB02000002.1:18419465-18550823 GCA_007258455.2 Sequoia sempervirens | reverse complement strand
TTGATCCCTATGTGTCTCTATAGGAATCTCGCGATCTGCCATCAGCGTAGTGACACTGTTCTTGCTACTATTGGAACTGGATCTGTGAATACCTAGAACCCCTGATACTGTCTCACCTTCAGGAATAGGTGGACCTGTCCAATCCTCAACTCTGCTTGTTCCTCTACCCTTATTGTAGAAAATAATATCTCTACTCATGAAAAAGCATCGAGAAAGCACACATCTGATTGAAAAAGCAACTGAAAAAGCACAGGATGGCAGGAAAACTATGCTCTGATACCATTGTAAGAGACCAAGTGTCTCTCAACCCAAACCCTCTGACTGTAACTGCGTTTTTTGTTTGTTTTGTAATTTTTGGTTTTTTTGAGGTTTTTTTGCAATAAAAGAGAAAATGCGATTTTGCTAGAAAATGCTTGAAAAAATATGATAAAATACTAGAAGACTATTTTGATAGAAATAAGCCTACAAATCTGATGCCTGATGATTTATTTATTTTCCAGAATAATCTCATTGCGAAATACAATCATGCAAGTGAAAAAGCAAACTAATATTTAAAGAACTTGAACTAGGTTGCAACCGCCTGAAGAGAGCTAGTAAAGGTACGGCCAAATGGAAGAAGCAAACTATAGACCCCAAAATCAACACCAGAGCTCCAAAATCCCTAGGCGCTCAGAATAAAGGAAGCAGAGGCTCACAAATCAAGATGTCTGGCTGAATATGGATGGTACAGCCTATACCAGCAATGAAGAATTCCGTACTGCCTTGAAGTTTGTGCCAGATGCAAAACAAAACATTGCCAATGCAATATTCTCCTTCTAGAAGGAAGATCGATCCAACTCTAAATAAAATCTCCACAGTGAAACTCTGTAATAACTTCTGAATGAAGCTATTCAACTAACAATCTTCAACTGGTATTGCACAGTCTCAATATGCCTGATTTTGAAGAGGGAATGTTCTTCAAAACCCAATGATCTGCAGAAACCCTGGTTTCTCAAACCCCAATGCTCTCAAAGAGAAATGATAACAAATTGGAATAATCAACATAATCAATTCGATTTTCCCTTGAGGAAATAAATAGCCTCTCTCAAAAAGTCGACCCTTCTCAAAAATCAGCTCAATAACATTTAATAATAAACAATTCGCCCTTTTCCAATACTTAGGCAATTATTTAATTAAATGGCGTCCTTTTTATTTAATGAGTATTAAACTCATTAAATATTAAATTTTCCCTTACTTATAAAGTATTAAAAATACTTTATAATTTTCCATTTTAATAATAACTTTAATATTTCATTAAAATGGCTTTATATTATAAAGTCAAATTAATAATTCCTTTAATTATTATTAAATGCTTCTAATAATCCCTATTTGCTCAACAAATCATCAAACCAGGTCGATACTGAGCTGACCAGCTAAATCAGGTGCCCTGCTAAAAATAGCAACTCCTGCCTGCCTGACTTACTATAAATAGTAAGTACCTCTAAATCAATCTATGAGTGTCCGCAGAAGCCCACCCCTGAATCAACTGCTGGAGTGATGTTCCCAACGCTGGATAACTGCCTCAAGTGATCCTCTGAACACTTCTGCCAGCCTACGAGGATTTGAATGATAGGCTAACCTTAGACACAACTGTACTGCCTAGGAAGGGGACATTACAAAATGATTTTACTCATTTATATCCTCCCTTATCTACGTGGAAGGCTGCATCAAGGGGCGTGACTTTTCTGTTTAGACTAATCGCTGCTTTGTTAAAGAATATACAATCGCAGCTTTTCCTAGATTCTTGCCTTTTATTATGGGATCGCTGCTTTGATTGCTGCCTTTTATGTAGGTATTATCTTATGTATACTTTATATTAATATATTATATGATTGTTATTCTACTATTATACTTAGATTTTAATGTATTTATTTTATATTGGTTTTATATGTATATTTCACTATTTACAATTATAATAATATTTTAGATGTTAATATTTATATTTTAAATATTATATTTAATAATTATAAAATTATCTCGGGGTAATTATAATTATAATAATATTAATCTCACACACACACACACACACACATATATATATATATATATTGTTATATGCATTTTATTAATTCTATTTGTTTATTTGTATTTCAATGTTTGGATATTTTTATACTTTAGTGTTGCAAGTCGGGGGACATGACATAGCCATACTCATAAAAAACAGAAAACTAAAAAGTTATACCTGCACAAACTAAAACAACAAACTGGAAATCTCTGTTCATCTCCTCTGCACTAAGAAATGCTTAGAGGTGCTTGTGTGTTATGGAGGTCATTGCCTTGTGATTATTGACCATTGTACATGAGTTAAAAGTCATAGAGAAATGATAACTCATGGAAAATAATCATCAAAGTGATAGCCTGAGTATTACAAATACTAACACAGTAAAAAAATCCCACAAAATTTCTAAGTAATACCACAGTATGGCAGCTCTCATTACTTATAAATATAATATATATTTAGAAGTTCACTCAGTAACCAAAATCTTGTGAGGTTGCGAGGATCTGCACTGCCATCACCCTGATCTTTTGGCCAGGTTGAAATATAATCCCAAGTGCCTAAGGTCCTTATATCCTGCTTTTCAGATCCATTTGGAATGGCCTTGCATCTCACCTGGAGTTCCATTGACCTCACTAATACCCACATATTCATTACTACAAGCCTCAGAAGCAGTCCTTGGGTAGCTGGCTCTTTGGGAGGGGAGTAAATGAACGGAGGTGTTTCAAGATGCAATACTAGGCTGAAAGGAGGAGCCTTGGAAGAGGCATAGATAAATTTATGGTGTCCCTGTTAAGCTAATCCAAAACCATATCTTGCAGTGAGGATATTCCTTTCCCACAGTCATGCTTGGTAATATTAATAAATAATAAAAGAAATCTGAGTGTGCAAGAGTGGCTGCTGTTGGTACAGTGCAATCTTGCACCCTAGAATTTGAATGTGCAAATATTTTATGTGAGGCTAGAAGCTTGGACACTTGATCCCCTTTGGTGTGCCTTGGAGCCATGAGTAAAACCTGCAGAGTAGGCATGGCTTAGGGCCAGATGCTTATTGTGGAATGATTATTACCACCCTGCCCAGTGGCTGCAAGATTTCAGTGACCAAATGAGATAGTGGGCAACATGGGTGAGGATGGGAAGCTACAAATGAGTTGTGATTGATACAATGAATCTGCTGGTATTGCTGTCTGGAGGGAGCATTCTGCATAGGAAATTGTTGGAGCCTGTGGAAACGATCTTTGGCTTTGTTGAATATTTGCTGCATGGTTTTAAAGCAACATTTAGTACGTGCATCACAATACTTGTAACATCCATAGAATGAGTTATCTATTCTAAGAGAGGCTTGCTTCATCTATGAGACCTCAATTACTCTGCTGAATGACAAACGTTGACCTATGTTCATCTGCCTCAGGGATCACCAAACGAATGCCTCTCTTGAGGTGAATTAACAGTAATAGGGTGAAATGTTAGGACACCACTGCATACTCTTCATTAATTTGTACTTTATAATATTTTTTGGGTTTTAATATTTTATGGTAAAAATATTGTAAATTGGTGAATTACCCATCCTTTAAACATAGTTGCATTTCTGTATTTCCTTCTTAAAAGAAGTAGAGAAAGATTGTTTCTTTAAACTAAGGATTATGGAAGCTTGAAATCTTTAAAATTTAAACATAGAGGTTGTAAAGCTTCCCTTGAAGATGCTGTTCTTCTGCAACGCTTTTACAAGCATTGATGATGTTTCTTATGAAAATTAGTGAGAAGATGAGAAAACCTCCACAATGAAGTCCAAAAGTTGGTTTTTCATGTTCTTTTAATGCCTACTCTAGTTTTCATGGTTTCTGAGGATCCACTTTCATTCTATAGTTATCAGACATCATTTAGATTTAGACCAATGGCAAAATCTACAAAAAAATTTTGGATTTGCAGACATAGAAATAATTAATAAACATGACCTGGTATGATGTGTCTGTAGGGTCCACAAAAATCCTTCGGAAGGGGGTAATTAGTCTAACAATGTTGAAAATGCTATAAACAAGTCAAGGTCTCTATCTATTGGGCCCTTTAGATCATGTAACAAAAAGGATAAAAAATTGGTATCCTCACTAAAGCTTCTTTATCTCATGCTTCATGGATAAGATAGATAGTTTCAATGTTGAACAAAACAAAAAAATAAAAAATCCTGAAAATTTTGGATTTGCAGACATAGAAATAATTTATAAACATGACCTGGTATGATGTGTCTGTAGGGTCCACAAAAATCCTTCGGAAGGGGGTAATTAGTCTAACAATGTTGAAAATGCTATAAACAAGTCAAGGTCTCTATCTATTGGGCCCTCTAGATCATGTAACAAAAAGGATAAAAAATTGGTATCCTCACTAAAGCTTCTTTATCTCATGCTTCATGGATAAGATAGATAGTTTCAATGTTGAAGAAAACAAAAAAATAAAAAATCCTGAAGATCTACTTTGTATTAAGTCCCATATATTCCAAGTTTTCTGGACTTCTTGATGCAAGAGTCTTCAACTGGTTTGTATGCGGTGGAGTTCTGCTCTTTGTACTTGGATCTTTTAGTTAACCACGTGCAAATATTTCATTTGTATATATATATAGTAACAAATAAAAGGAGGCTTTTGTATATCATCATACATCTTGTACCTGTTTGGTAAGAAACAGGCGGCCTCATTTGAAGTGGATTAATCAATGTCTATAGTATTGGCATCAATGTTCAAATTTAAATGTTGGTGATTATATTTTCTATAATATGCATAGTTCATGCTTCTGTGTTGAAACGATAACCATTGTTGTATGCAGCTTGTCCTTGCTGTCGATGCTTTGTCAAGAGAAGCACTTGCTGAGCTTTGGACTTTTTTTGCTTTCCAAGCATCAATTCCTTTTCTTCCTGACTTTTTTCAACCAAAATCATGGCCTATTCCTTTATCGAGCATATTCTTTGATTCAAGACGCATTGTATCACTTTCAGAGGAAGATGAATACTCTCTGGATACAGTTAAAAGGCTCTGGACGCTACTTGAGCCACAGTTCAGGCAGCCTACAATTTTAACAGGTTGTCCAGGAAGTAGCTTTTTTTTGTGCTTTTGAAATTCATCATTTTTTTCTTTTTCCCACCCATCTTTTGTCATAAATTATAATTTGTTATCCACTATTATTTTCAGAAATGGCAGATCTAGTACAAGGGATGGTACCTTTGATGCCTGATTTATTCCCAGGAATCCTCATGACTAGTCAACGCTTTCTTCTAATGCTTTTGCAACGGAAAGCACTTCGTCTGGCAGATGATTTGGATGGGAAGAACTCATTTGCAGTGCGGGAAAGATATCCTATAGCTATTGCTCATCGTGCTGGATCAGAGATGCTTTTGCCAGCACCACAAAAGACAAAAATACTTAAGGATGCCTAAACAGACCATCCTATTTTATCTATAACATTCTCATGTAAATAGTTTCAAAGCTAATTGATCATGTTTTGGCTATTTTTGTTATTTTTTAGCAATCTTACTTATTCCTTACCGTTGTGATTGTAAGAGAGATCAACAGACATTCATCTCATCAAATGATATAGGGATGGTAAGTTGGTAACATTCTTTGTTGTAAGGTCCTAGGGGATGACAGTCTCACCCACTGTAACTCATAACATCTCTACCGCCATATGAAAATGCTGGGTACTTCAGATCTCACGGGATGAACTGTTGTATTGTTCTCAGATCATATAGATTGCACACTGGGGGCATTGTTTGTTGTTGTGCAGCCCGAGGTTCCATGGTTTCCATCTTCTTCTGTCCAAGAAAGAAAGCTTAACTGCACAAAATGAATGTAAAGGAGAAATTCCTAGATATTACACTCTCAAGGCTACGAAGAAGAGGACAATATCTGTCCCTGGAATTACTAATCATTCAGCAGTTGTAAAGACGCTCGACTGGAAATGACGTGTAAACATGCATCTTTTTTGTGAAGGTGAGTTAGTTGATGGAATGCAAGGGTTGCCAAATGCCCATTGCCCATCAAAAAGATAATTGAAATCATGCATTTGCTTTGTGAAGAGGAGGTGATAATTGGAATGAAAATAGATCTGATGTGATTGCCATTGTGCAAGAAAACTGAAATGGAGGATCACACAACAATAGAGGTTGGTAACGAATAATGGGTTGTTAGACAATAGTGGATTTGCAGATAATGGGAGCTTTGTTTCATCAATAAGATGGGATTTAATTTCCCATATATACAATAAAGCAGAATGGGTCTGGATGTGGGTGCATTTTTGGATGCATCTGCAGTAGGGTCCTCGGGTTTAGGAAGCGAGGATTCAACAGTAACCATGGTAACTTAGGGCATAAACATACATTTTAAGCATAATATTTTCCTTTATTGGATTACAAATAAATGTAGAACTGGTGACACTGCTTTTGATTGCAGGTGCTCTTTTTTTCTACACGAGACAACTGGCCTTTCTAAATGGACTGTCTTTCAAATTTTCATAGCTTCCCAAATACAAAACTGGTGATATGTGGAGGTCATTTGAATATATAATTCTTGATATTCAGTGAAGGATAAACCATGTAGATGAATGTTGTTAATATCAATTATTGAATTTGAGATGTCAAAGCCTTGCTATTTCTGTATTTTTAAAGGCCATGCCATCTTTAGGGGCATTTATCTATAATATGCTCATGTAATAAGTAGAATTGGAACATCTTGGACTCGTCAACCATATTGAATCAAATTTAATGGGCTTTGAGCCTTGCCTGTAGATAAAATTAGTCACTTGTTCAATTGTAACCCACAGGCAAGGCTCAAAGACCCCTCAATCACTAATGTAGGAATATGACATTAGAGGTTGGTGGTCGACATTTGAATGCCACATGGCAAGTATGTCAATCTCATTAATGTCTAACCTATCATTCCTTGCAGGCTCATTTATTATGACAGTTTGATCGATTGACAAGGCAGAAATTTGGGTTAATTCCCACAGAGCTTTGTAACGTCATTCAAAGGAGAATATTAATTTCTGCAAATCACAAATTGTCTTAATGGTATTCTTGAGGGTATTGTATTAATCTTTTTTTTTTTTTTTGCTTCTCGTAGGTTATACCATGCCTCTTGATTCTAAGCATCTATTTTGATGCTCTAATTAGGTGTAGCAATATGGGCATTGTCTTCAAGAGATACTCAGTGAAATAGATATTATATTTGTGAAGATACTAACAAACCTTTTTTTAAAGATAAATACCCCAGATTTCTATTGGGGACACCCATTTGAAAAAAAGACATACAAGAGCCAAGTGATCCTTAAGGTAACATAGACAAATTACAATACCCTCAAGAAACAATTGCTTACTTTTTAACATGCAATCTCACAGTCATTTTAATAGATGGATTCATTCTTTTTTCCTTTGCACCTTCTCATGGTTACTCTGCCTCATGATTCTAAGCTGTCTATTTGGTGTTCTAAGTTGGCGTAGCAATATGGGCATTTTCTTGAAGAGAGACTTAGTGAAATAATGTTTATGAAGATACCAACAAACTTCTAAAAAAAATAAAAATACCCCAGATTTCTATTCGGGCCTACCCGTGGGAAAAAAACTTACAAGAGCCAAGTGACCTACCCATGGGAAAACAATTTACAAGAGCCAAGTGACCCTTAAAGTAATACAAACAAATTACAATACACTCATGAAACAATTACTTATTTGTAACATGCGATCTCAGAGTAGTTTTAATAGATAGATTAATCTTTTCTTTTTTTCTTTGCACCTTCTCATAATTACTCCGTGCCTCATGATTCTAAGCATCTATCTGATGTTCTAATTAGGCATAGCAATATGGGCATTATCCTGAAGAGAGACTCGGTAAAATAGCTTGTTTGTGAAGATTCTAACAGACCTTTTTTAAAGATAAAACACAATGCCCCAAGTTTTTATTTGACCCCGCCCATGTAAAAAAATATATACAAGAACCAAATGATCCTTATGGTAATACGGACAAATTACAACAACCCCAAGAAATAATTAATTGTTTTTAACATGCAATCTCAGGGTTATTTTTAATTTTAATTGATAGATTAATCTTCTTTTTGCCTTGGCACCTTCTCATAATTACTCCATGCCTCATGATTCTAAGCATCTATGTGATGTTCTAATTCTCCTGGAGAATTCTTAAGGGAAGTCCTCCTTTGGGGAATAGGGACCCACCTTTGCCAAACGCTGTGGCTTCTAACACTCAACATAATTATCAAATGAGATAGCTAGCAATTTACGATGATCCGTCTTTTCTAAATTTGATCATCCTATTTTGGTCGACCCTTCATACTCCCGCATGCCAAAAGGCCTACCTTCATAGGAATCAACAATCAGTACCCACACTATCAATTCTGACCTTGGAAGCCTGTTCGCAAGCTCCCTATAACAACCCAACTTTTTCTTCTATTAGCTTTCCTTCCTGCATTGAGAGAGAGCAACCAATCATTTGGTTTCGCATTTTCCACCAAGAAGCCTTCCCATAATTTCATTTCACTTTTAAGACACGCTTCTAACAAGTGACCAACCTTCCACAACAAAAGACGATCCAGAGATTGTTTCTACACCGCATTCTCTACTTCTAAACCAATATCTTCAGGAAGGCCAAGAAAACAATCTATTTCTACCAGCGTACATGCTATAGAAGTTAAAAACATGTTTCTGCATTCTAAGAGAAATCAGAAGGCATTTTCCCAGTGGGTTGCCAATACGGTTTAATGTGCAAAACTACTGTGGAGAGGCAAATTCGGTATTTTTACCCAAACAGGGAAAATCGAAAAAGTTTCGCTCTTAGATTCAATCTAGGATACCCGTGTTTCATGTATGATATGGCTTTATCCCAAATCCACGGTCTCTTCTCTAAACTTTACTTCTATCCTTCTCTAAATCACAAATTACAGCAAATAAATCTTGAGCATATGGATATATCAAATAAGATTATAGAAAGGGTTTCCAGTTAGAAGTTATTCATGCATTGAGTGAGAATGACTAGGCCAGATGAAGCCAAATCAGCGGACCAAAGCCATGTCCTTGTAATAGTCCATATCTACCTCTACTTTTTCCCCACCTACAAAATGATCATTTTCTCTGCTACCTTAATCCCAGCTATACTTCCTAGGGAGGACTTGTTAATGGGCGACACTTTTTTCCCTTCTATCTCTTACTCTAACCTTATGTACCCATGCGGCTGTTTAGTTTATTTTGTCTAGCAGCCACTGCTCAACTTATTCAAGAGTTATTTGTGGAGCTAATGACTCCATGAATGCTTAATTTTTCTGCTTATTTTTAAGCAGCCAATTTAAATTTGTATTAATAGTATGAATAATAATTTGTACAATAAAAATTTAGAAAAAGAAAAATGAAATCAAATATTAAAAAAGAGGGAAATAAATTTGTGGAGCCACGTGGATTTTTAGCAATATGCAGTTGCTGCTCTTTTTCCACAACTTATTTTCAATTCCTAAATAGTAGCTGCTCCATTAAAATAGGAAAAGATTCCAAATTATCCTTTCCCAACAATAAAATTTATGCATGAGAACACCCCTGTTGCCAAAATTTATGCAGAAAATGGAGTTAAGCAGTTGCATGGGGACATGAGGTAAGGCTACCCTTTTTGCTACTGCTGCACAAAATTTCTCCATATTCGGTCCTTTTGTGTTTGGCGTGGACTCCAAAGCAGGTTTGGATGGCTCTTCATCCACCTTGCAAGGAGTCCACGGGGCTTATTTCCTTGCATCCACTAATCCCTGTGAGGGACATTCTCTTCTAGGACTATGTTCTTTTGGGGAATATCTATAGGAGACATATTAGGCACTTTTGATCCTTGCAAAACTCCTTTTTGTCCAGGCATAGCAACCACGTTAAACTTTTTAGGGTTTTCATTTTTCAAAGCCTCCATTCTCGCTCCTGATGTTTACTATAAGTGTGATGGTTTGGTTTATACCAACAAAGATAGTTAACCCTAAAATTTAACTACATAGTACTATGTTCCTTAAGGGCATGCCCTTTCCTATTCAAAACTAAACTAAACATGAGCCCAAGGTTTGTGTATAAGCCACATCCATTTATTATATCAGAGTATTTTGAGGATAGTGGAAACTGAATGACACTATATTATAGAGTGTTTAACTTGTAAGGAAATATGGATCAATTATGTTGATATTTTAAACGTGGGATCCTTGATTATTTTGTTTGAAGAGGAAAGATTAGCAAAAAAAAAAAAATTATTTGAGCAAGATTCACAACAGAGGATTTAAGCTCAAAAAGGAAATAGATACCACTCAACTATAATACAAGTTGCTTGTCAATTGAGGGTTACATAGCCATATTGTTTAATATCTTGCTTGGAGTCTTTTATATTGAAAATAGTTTACAAATGTAGCTGACATGAGTAACCAATTGTAAAGATTTAGAATGGCTTAACAACTATTACAAATACAATCCAAAAAAAAGATTGTTCATTTTAGCTATTAAAATACATCATTAGGTAAATTGCCATATAATCACACCAAAAAAAAGGGCAACAATATCATTATAGACCTCCAACCACAAAGACAATCCAAAAATATAGAACATCAAAAAATCCTTAAAAAATACTAGTCTAAAGTGATAACCAAAGTCATATACCACAATATCAACAAAATATGCATGATATATAACTCCATTTTATAAGTTCCATTAACTCCACCCTTATCTAACTTATCAAGGAAGGACTCAACTTTTTCCAAGGACTAACCCTAAAATCCACACACTCTAGAAGCCAAGACCCAAGGTACATCCTAATAGGAACAACCAGTCGAGGAGAAAGGTTTATAATGTAATCACTTTTACAAGAAGAGCCAAAAGAGTCTTGATCACCAATTTTCTTAGCAATATCTAAAATAACATCCTTTATCACAATCAACATAAGCACTTGGAACAAGAGGCTTGGTAGAAGAACCACCTCCACTAGGATAAAAGCCACTTATAGGAACAACATCACCATGAGAAAATGCATCTTCACTTGTATCAACAATAGGACTAACTAAAAAACCTTCAAAAATAGGAATAGAATAAGTCCTATGAAGAGCACTAGGATGATAAGATTGTTGAGATGAGGCACCAACCACAATGTCATTTTGTGGTAGCCAACCATCATGATCATCAACCAAATCCTTAGGCACCATGTCCCATTGGATTGCATGAGAACTATAAATTAGCTTGCCTTCAACAATAAATTATTTAATGCCATCACTTTTCTTAAGCACTTGTATATTGGCAACCAAAATAATCATCTTTTTGAGAAAAAGTTAATAAGCGTGTATTTACTTTCTTGAAAAATATGTTTATTTTTACCAATCCAAACAAGCCAAAGAATTTCATAAACATGGAAAATCACAACCTATATAGACATTTACTAAGATGAGATTAACAAAAGATTTTACTATATAAAATATCATGCCAATTAATACTAGCTTTACCATACATAGTAGTCCAAATGGGTAAAAAATAATGCCAAATCAACTTTACAAAAATAAATTAGAAAATAAATGCACACTAGACTCAACTCCACCACATATCAGAGAAGACTTAGATTGTAGACCTAACATTACTTCACCAACAACAAGTTTATTTAAATAACAACACCCATTTGAAGAAATATTTCTTAGGTTCAATGTAATTGGAATATAATTTTTTAATTTTTTAGCCCAAACATTACTAGGTTCCTGAACATCCCAAATTGAATATAATCTATTAAACCATTCCTTAATAAAAGGCAAAAGGCAAAGGAGAATATAAATGTTTTGGGGTGCATTCAAAAACTTATTTCTACCCAACCAAAGATCATTATGCCATAGACTATTGATCCAATAGACAACATTAAAACAACTATCAAAACCAAATATTTTGACTATGGTATATGTCCTCTTCTACTAAACAAAGATACCAAAACCTATTTTAAATGAACTCCCACTCCATCAAACTATCATCTTCAAGAATGTTATTAATAGATTTTAATTCTTTATTATACCAAGAATTAGCAAAACAAACCCTAGTAGAGGATAATAGAGAATTTTCACCATCCAAAGTTCACCAAATAGACTTAAACCCCAATACATTATCTTTATTAGTAGAAAAAATGTCATGACCTTTAACAAACTCTTTTCCATATAATTGAACCTTTCCAAAATGAAAAGAAAAAGACAAACTCAAAAAGATTGAATTTTAAAATTGTAAAAAAGATCGTAAATAGAAACCATCATAGATAGAGTTCACTTTGGGAACACAATTAACAAGGTTCTTTTTAAGCTCATTACCAAACACAACCTCAACAATCCACTTTACAACAAGAGAAACACCATACTTACAAATATATTTTAAACCCATACCTTCCACTTTCGTAAGAATAGTACATTGAATACAAGAGACAACACGCTTCTTCTAGCTACCTCCATAATTAGACCACAAAAAATTCATAATAAATTTATTCAGACAATTAACATGGGAAGAGGCAACAAAATAATGTGATGAACAATTATAGCATATGAAGAAAAAACATTTTAACGAACTTGAAATCTCCTTGATAGGGACAACAAATTATCCTACCATTTAGCAATCTTATTATTGGTCATATCCAAAATCCACTCCTACGTACATTTCAAAAAAGGGTTCATGGGAATGCAAATACCTAATTATCACATCAAACACATAGCATATCCAACCCCTATCCAACAACCACTTAGCATAAGCAATATTCTAGCAAAACCAAAAGGCTTAATTTTGAAATTGACAAAAAGAACATCGTAAATACCAACCATACTAGATGGAGTTCACTTTAGGCACACAGTTAACAAGGTTCTTTTTAGGCTTATTACCAAACACAACCTCAACAATCCACTTTACAACAACAGAAACATCACGCTTACAAATATATTTTAAACCCATACCTTCCACTTTCCTAAGAACAACACATTGAACACAAGAGACAACATGGTTCTTCTTGCTACCTCTATAATCAGACCACACAAAAATTCTATTAAATTTATTCAAACAATTAACATGGGAAAAGGAAACAAACCAATGTGATGAGCAATAGATAACATTTGAAGAATTTATTTTTTAACAATCTTGATATCTCTCGGACAGGGACAACAAATTACCCTACCATTTAGCAATCTTATTATTAATCATATCCAATATTCGCTCCTACATACATTTCAAAAAAGGGTTAGGAGGGAATGAGATACTCAAATACCTAATAATCACATCAGACTTAGCATATCCAACCCCTATCCAAAACTCACTTTGGATAAGTAATATTCTAGCAAAACCAAAAGACTTAATTTTGAAATTGTTAAAAAAAAATTGTAAATACAAACTATTCTAGATAGAGTTCACTTTAGGCACACAATTAACAAGGTTTTGTTTAGGCTTATTACCAAACACAGCCTCAACAATCCACTTTACAACAAGATAAACACCATGCTTACAAATATATTTTAAACCGATACCATCCAGTTCCCTAAGAACAATACACTGAACACAAGAGACAACATGCTTATTCTTTCTACCTTTTGTAATTAGACCACAAAAAATTTCTAATAAATTTATTCAAACAATTAACATGGGAAGAACAATAGATAGTATACGAAGAAAAAACATTTCAACAAACTTGAAATCTCCCTAACAAGGACAATAAATTATCCTTCCATTTAGCAATTTTATAATTGATCGTATCCAAAATCTACTTTTATTTATATTTTAAAAAAGGGTTGAGAGAGAATGGGATACTCAAATACCTAATAATCACATTAGAACCATAGCATATCCAACTCATATCCAAAAGTCACTTTGGATAAGTAATATTCTAGCAAAACCAAAATACTTAGTTTTGAATTTGTCAAAAAGAACATTGTAAATATAAACCATTCTAGATAGAGTTCACTTTAGACACATAGTTAACAAGGTTATTTTTAGGATTGTTATAGAGCACAACCTTAATAATCCAATTTACAACAATAGAAACACCATGCTTACAAATATATTTTAAACCCATACCTTCCACTTTCTTAAGAACAACTCATTGAACACAAGATAACATGTTTCTTCTTTTTGCCTCTATAATTAGACCACAAAAAAAATCCTATAAATTGATTCAAACAATTAATGTGGGAAGAGGAAACAAATCAACGCGATGAAAAATAAATAGAATACAAAGAAATAACATTCTAACAAACTTGAAATCTTCGTGACATGGACAACAAATTACATTACCATTTAATAATCGTGTTATTTATCATATTCAAAATCCACTACTACATTTGAAAAAAATGCTAAGAGAGAATTGGATGCTCAAATATCTAATAATCATATCAAACCCATAACATTGTTGGGAATAGGATGCCATTTAATTGCAATCCTAAACATTATTTCATGTATCTCCTAGGTCCTTGGAAAGTGTTCCCCAACACTAGGATTAGAAAGAGATTAAATTTGAATGAAATGAACATGTAAATTGACATTTGTAATTAATTCTAAATGATAGGAACATGTGGGGACGCCTAAGAAGAGCTCCTACAAAATAGGAGCACATGGGGCACCCACATGGAAGGTGGAACTCACCTTGAGTTAAGTTAACTGTTTGGAGAAAAGATAACACTTAAGTAATGCATGTAAAAATCCTAGAAGTTAGGGATTGATGTTTACATGCATGAAATTCAGTTCAGTATCAGTTGAGTTCAGTTTAGTTCAATTTAGTTCAGTTATAGTTCAGTTATCTTCAGTTGCATGTAGTTGGTTTGAGTTGCATGTTAGTTGACTTCAGTTGACTTGAATTGCATGCTAATGACTTAAGTTGCATGACAGATAGCAGGTGACTACTTTCAGTTAACAAGGGATAATCAATCATGCATGATATTTGCATGAATGGTGGAGAGATATGTTTCAGTTAACAGAGATTGACTTGGACCCACCTTGGGCACCCAAGTTGGCATTTTGGAGTTAACAATTTTGCATGATAAGATATTTTATAAGGCTGAGTTAAGTGGGCCCATTCTTGGGTGCCAACTTTTAGGAGAATCTTACAAGATATCTTTGTAAACAACATTGAGTTAGGACTTTAGTTTTGGACGCCCAAATTGATGGACTTGGTTTGGCATTGTTTTTCATGGAATAACTCTACTTGCAAAGAATAGGTGTAGGTTTTGTGAGATAAGCTTTGTGCTTTGTTTATTACAAGGCTCATTATTGTCTATTTATTGCAGCAAGTTGAAGAGAGTTTGATCAGAGTTTATTATAGGTTGTGAAGAAGAATTGTTGAAGGAAAAAGAAGCATCTCAAGAAAGGATTGATAAAGAATTATTGTAATCTTGTTTTAAGGTTAAATAATACAAGCACTATTGATTTTGGTGGTGGAGGTTTTTCCCGAAAGGGTTTCTCCGTGGTATATGTTGTGTCACTTCTATCTTTTGGTCTTATTCTTCTACAAGCTTCTATCTATTTCTACAAATGGTAAAATGAATCTAAACATATAATCATCCACAAAGAATCTGTAACAAAGAACACTTATTTAGATCTATAGTATAATAGTTTTTACAAAGTATTAAGCTACAAATTTACCTCCATTTTCAGCAAACATGTCCAACCCCTATCCAAAAGCTACTTTGGATAAGTAATATTCTAGCAAAACCAAGACTTAAATTTGAATTTTTCAAATAGAGAATAATAAATACAAACCATTTTATACAGAATTCACTTTAGCCACATAGTTAATAGGGTTCTTTTTAGGCTTATACCAAACACAACCTCAATAATCCTCTTTACAACAAGAGAAACACCATGCTTAAAAATATATTTTAAACCCATACCTTCCACTTTCCTAAGAACAATACACTAAACACAAGAGACAATATGCATCTTCTTGCTAACTCTATATTCAAACCACACAAATTTTCTAATAAATTTATTCAAACAATTAACATGAGAAGAGCTAACAAACCAACATAATAAAAAATAGATAGTATATGAAGAATTTTTTTCAACAAACTTGAAATCTCTACAGGAACAAAAAATTGCCCTACCATTTAGCAATCTTATTATTGATCATATCTAAAATATACTCCTACATACATTTCAAAAACGGGTTGGGAGAGAATGGGATACCAAAATGCCTTATAATCACACCAGACCCATAGCATATCCAACCCCCATCCAAAAGCTAGTTGGGATAAGTATTATTCTAGTGAAACTAAAAGACTTAATTTTTAATTTGTCAACAAGAACATCATAAATACAAACCATTCTATATATAGTTCACTTTAAACACATCATTAATATGGTTATTTTTAAGCTTATTACCAAACACAACCTTAACAAGCCACTTTACAACAAGAAAAACAACACGCTTACAAATATATTCTAAAGCCATACTTTCCAGTTTCTTGAGAATAGTACGTTAAACACAATAGACAACATGCTTCTTGCTACCTCTATAATCAGACTACCAAAATTTTCTAACAAAATTATTCAAACAATTAACATGTGAAGAGTCAACAAACCAACATGATGAACAATAAACAACATCTGAAGAAAAAACATTTGAACAAACTTGAAATATCCCTAATAGGGACAAAAAAATACCCTTCCATTTAGCAATTTTATAATTGATCATATCTAAAATCTACTCCTACATACATTTTAGAAAAGGTTTGAGAGAGAATGGGATGCTCAAATACATAAAAATCACATTAGATCCTTAGCATATCCAAATAATATCCAAAAGTCACTTACGATAAGTAATATTCTAGCAAAACTGTTGAAGTTGTGAAAGCCAACCTCACAGACCCCAAAGATCACCTGCATGCAAATAACCTGTCACAGAAAGAAGACATTCCAGACAAAAGGCAAAGGTGCTCTCAAAGCTGAAAATGTATTAATCAGAGAGAGGGATAAAATATAATGATCAATCCTTATAAAAGGAGATTGTGCAACCCTAAAGAAACCCTAATAGGTAGACATTTAATAATTAATATAATTATTAAATGTCACAATATGCAAACTAAAGTGAAATCTTAAGAGAGGAATAAAGGTAACTTAATTAACATAATTAAGTTAAAACTTTTACTCTAACACCCCCCCTTAAGATGAGCAAGAGTGCAGCAACAAACATGTGCAAGAAAGCAAAGGTAACTACAATACATGAAAGCAAACAAGGGTCCTGACAACTAGGCCTGATCAGGTACTCGAATACAACCAAATCTCTGTAAAGTGGAGAAAGGGAGAAAACCTCATGGGAACAAAACTCCCCCCCAAAAGAGAGAAAATAAAAGAATGAAATGCACTAATGAAAGAAGGATAGGAGGTGGATTACATGATACCCCCCATAGACAACTTCTATTATATAAGTACATATACAATGGTCTCCATAGGAGAGATATAAAGAGACAAGAAGGCCCCCCCACAATGATAGTATGCTGAAGAATCTCTCTGTTTGAACTGAAACAAATGATGCCAAACCCAAACTGATGTGGAGAATCTTGAAATGAAACCTATGAATGCACGAATAATGGTGGGCATACAGTGATAACCTGACTGTCAAGGTAGAGGAGATGAATGTCCTCAAAATAATCCTCAAGATCTTGTGAGACTCAACAAACAAGAATGTGTTTGCAAGATAAGAATCCCATGATGTAGCAGATAATGAATGACCAAGATAGTCACGATGTGAACTTAATCCATAGGGGCCAATGTGGTGATACTGATGTCATCAGGAACAATGGATGATACATGTATAATCTCAGTCTGAAGATTAGGAATTGTGAGACAAGCTTCTGATCCATCGAAACATGTAAGGTGTCTAAATACTCAAGCTCCTCTAAAGTATCATGATGAAAGGGTGTATTATCTCTCCAAGCAATGGGTAAGAGACAATCTATGATACATGTATAATCTCAGTATGAAGATTAGGAATTGTGAGACAAGCCTCTGATCCATCGGAACATGTAAGGGTGTCTAAATACTCAAGCTCCTCTAAAGTATCATGATCAAAGGGTGTATTATCTCTCCAAGCAATGGGTAAGAGAAAATCTATGATACATGTATAATCTCAGTATGAAGATTAGGAATTGTGAGACAAGCCTCTGATCCATCGGAACATGTAAGGGTGTCTAAATACTCAAGCTCCTCTAAAGTATCATGATCAAAGGGTGTATTATCTCTCCAAGCAATGGGTAAGAGACAATCTAAAGTAGGATCCTCTAGGAATGGAGAGAGATTTGGGTCTCCATAGATCTTCCAAAAACATGTCCAAAGTGCGTGGGGACAATCAATGTCTGATATAGCCCACACAATGTCATCATCAACACTAGACAATATAAGTCCTACTATGTGATCTCTAATGATATTCCAAGCTAGTTTTCCCTCTAAAGTGGTTGGTTCAAGTATGAGATCATACAAATAAGGCAAAATATTAAGCCACCTACAATGTGTAAGTATGCCCTTTGCCCATGACTCATAATTACTTCGTTCCAAAATTACAACTAAAGGGTGAGTAGAAAAACCCATGATAACTCTTCAAATTAAAAAATTTGAGAAAACTAACCTTACATCATGTATATCAAATGAAATAGAGCCTAATGACACAAACAGGAGGTTCCCAAGTGCCCAAACATCCAAGTAATTAAGCAAATTGTGAAAACACAAAACGTTGAATAAAATATACCTGGGACAGAATCTGGGAAAATAAGTCTAATCATTATGCAGAGAACTAAACCAGATTTCTGACTCCTATTCGTTTGCGCAAAATGGAGTTCAGACGCAAAATTTATGTCCCCAGGAGTGTAAAAAGTATTATCTGACTTTGACTGCAAAAAATGGAAAAAACATAAAATCACATCTACACCACTAGATAGTGCTCGGAACCAACTTTTCGACAATATCTCATTTTCGAAAAACTGACACCATATGCTCAAGATATGACCATTTTACTAAATATGCTCATTTAGGCTTTAAACCAAACATTTTATTAATTTAAAGATTAAAAAAATAATAAAATATTCAGCTGTAGCTTCATGGCACAAAAATCAAGGTAGCACAAAAATCAAAAGGGCACGAAAATCAATGCAAAATGGCACAAAAAATGAGGCAGCTCAAAATTGATGCAGACATCCAAAAAATGGCATAGAAATCGATGTGTTTGTACGGATCCCTACAATCGTACAAATTTTTTTGCAACATTTTTGAGATTCCCAAAAACACTAAAAAATCAATTTTCAACAAACCCTATCATATTTTATATGAAAATAGAGGTTTTTGGGCCTTCTGAGTACACTCATGGGGTCCGTTTTGCACCAACATGCACTATTTGAGAGATAAAGGTCAATTTTTTTCAAAAAATGATGGAAAACCCCTCTGATCTGGCAAAAAAATACCTAGAATTAAACCCTTGCATAGAAGAATCATTGTAAGGAAAATATCTTCAAATCTCGAATAGGTAGCCATAGATCTGGAGCTCTGATACCATGTTGAAGTTTTGAAAGCCAACCTCACAGACCCCAAAGATCACTTGCATGCAAATAACCTGTCACAAAAAGAAGACATTCCAAACAAAAGGAAAAGGTGCTCTCAAAGCTAAAAATGTATTAATCAGAGAGGGATAAAATACAATGATCAATCCTTATAAAAGGAGATTGTGCAACCCTAAAGAAACCCTAATAGGTACATTTAATAATTAATATAATTATTAAATGTCACAATATGCAAACTAAAGTGAAATCTTAAGAGAGGAATAAAGGTAACTTAATTAACATAATTAAGTTAAAACCTTTACTCTAACAAAAACCAAAATACTTAATTTTGAATTTTTCAAAAAGAACATAAATATAAACCATTCTAGTTATAGTTCACTTTAGGCACATAGTTAACAAGGTTCTTTTTAGGCTTATTACCAAATACAACCTCAACAATCCACTTTACAACAAGAGAAACAACATGCTTACAAATATATTTTAAACCCATACCTTCCACTTTCTTAAGAACAAGACACTAAACACAATAAATATGTTTATTCTTGCTACCTCTATAATCAAACCACTACAAAATACTAATAAATTTATTCAAACAGTTAACATGTGAAGAAGCAAAAAACCAACGTGATGAAAAATAGATAGTATATGAAGAAAAAACATTAAACAAACTTGAAATATCCCTGACAAGAACAACAAATTACATTGCCATTTAACAATCTTATTATTGACCATATCCAAAATCCACTCCTACAAACATTTCAAAAAATGGGTAAGAGAATGAGATACTAAAATACCTAATAATCACATCAGGCATCAGGCATGTAGCATATCCAATCCTTATCCAAAAGCCACTTAGGATAAGTAATATTCTAATTTAAAATGTTAGATTTATTACTACAATTTGAAAACCAAAAGTAATACAATACAATTCCAACCTTTTATCCAACAATTTAAAATCATCTTCATCGATATCAACAAATATATAAGTATCATCAACAAATTGAAGCTTAACAATAGAATCATTGGAAAGACAAAGAAAAACCTTTAACATGAGCACCTAAATATAATTCCCATAAAAGATAATGTATAATTGTAGTAACATAAAAAAAAGATAAGGGGTAATAAGGAAAGCTTGCTTAATGGACCTTTGAAGAAGAAATGAATCTAATAGGATTCTAATTTTTGTAGAACCATTCTACAAAATAATTCATGAAACCATAGACCCTTTAGTATTAACAAAATAAATGACTAGTCATGTCTAAACATTCTTGAAATCCAACAAAGCCATAGCAATATTTTGATTAGAAGCCTTTGCCTAATGAATCCCTTTCCAACTAGTTTAGATTATCAAGAATATATCTTCCCTTAAAAAAATTATATTGATAAAAAGATATAACATTAGGTTGCTTCTTTTGTATCGTCAAAACTAAAAGTTTAGAAAAAAATTAAAGGAAACATTTAATAAGCTAATAATCTTCTATTTTTTAATTTGTGTAAGATCACTGTCTTTAGGAAGAAGTTTGATATTCCCTTTTCTAATATGGCTTGCCAAAGTACAACTATAATAGCTTAATTATACACTTCTAACATAACCTTACTAATCTAATTACTATTAGCTTTATAGAGAAAAAAAAAATCATTACATTCAATGACATTCATGCCACTTGTCCCTTGTTCATATGAAAAATAATATTAGAAATCTCATTTTTAGAGAGACATTTATCTAAGGCAAAATATCTATTGTGACTAAGTTTTCTTGGAACAACCTTAGCCACAATATTCTGAGCATTGTCAACAACATTATCTTCACTTTTAGTGAAAAGGTTGTACCATAAAATTTTGAAAAAGTGTGCACCTAATATAATAATCATCTTTCAAGAAAAACACCATCCACATCTACAGTATAAATTCTCTTTAGCATGTTTAACTTTCAAAAACTTGAAGAAAAATTAAGAATCTTTATCCCCTAAGTGGAACCACATAAGCCTAGACCTAAACTTAGCCCTTCTACTAGTGTAAAACTACACGCATCTTAAAGAATTTTGTACATCCATTATCTCATTTAGCAACACAACATTAGAAATCTCCCATTGAAGTATGCTTTCCATATTAACAAATTTCTCTTGCAACTTGATAATTCTATTAGCTCTAGCATTGGCTTTATATTTACCAAAAAATATTAAGAAATAACTAATAGCCTCAACAACCTTACCACATTTACAAACATTAGAACCCACAAAAAAATTGATAAAGTCTAACACCCAACAATGAAAAAAATTATTTATATAAGATGGGTATTTTAAGTGAGAAAATCTTGTACAATTTTTTTAAAATTGTACAGTTGCAAAATTGCACCTAGGGGCAGTTTCACATTTTTGCATTTTTGCATTTTTTCCTAGCATTTATGACACCTTAGAGCATGAATGACAAAAATCCCATGGGTCAGAATTTCATGATTTTGACTTCATACAAACTTGTGGCAGAGTAATAGAAGCCTAACAACACGTTTCCCAAAAATCTAGGCTTTGGATGCCTAAACGGCGTGCTAACATCCTGGCAGTTTTTTGAGTTTGAAATAGGGAATATGGAATCTTGACTCTCTAGACACGTGTCCTAGTAGTCATATTTCGGATGTAACAGTGCTTTTTTTCCCTTGCATGCATTAAAAACCCCTTTCTTTCTCTCATTTGGGGTTGGAAGTCATTCATTCAAGCTCTCTTACCACTTGCTCCAATTTTGAGTTCACTTTATCCTTGATAGAAACACTCTCACAAGCAAAGCCATGTTGGATTAAGGTCCTTCCAACAACAACATCTCTCAAGAAAGCACTCAATGGTGCATCTGTGTGCTCTGGAGAGGGTCTAGGCCCATGAGTAACGCTCTCTCTTTCTCTCACTTTCCTTTCCTACTTGTTTATTTACTATCTCATGGTGCAGGTTCTACTCCTAAAGCGATTTTTGCTTTCACCACATGCTTTATCTACTTCATTTGCACTCCTTTCCAACTTGGTTGTCCATGGAAGTGGGAACACCAAAATGAGGGTCTGACTGAGGTAGGCCCCTATACAGCCCCAACCTTTTCTCCTCGTTCTTCTATGTGTAGGTGCAAAGTGGAGCTTGGAGCAAAGAGTTGAACGTCCAATAAAAGGTAAGCTCTCTCCAATTCCCCTTGTGTTTATTATAGCTTCTAGCTTCCTGTTTGAGCTTAAAAGTGAAACCTAGTTCTGCCCACTTGAGCTCCTGAGCCCTTTGTTGCTTAGAATTCTAGCACACCGTGTTGGCATCCTAAAACTGCATTGTTGTCTTTTGGCTAAGAGCTCACTCATCTGAGGTAAAAATCTTGGGATTTCACTCTCTCAGGATCTAAAGCAACTTTCTCTAAAACGCAACTTGGGTATACTTCTCTATATTTTTGATAACATTCTTATACTGAGGTGTATAAGGGCAGTTCATTCCCTGGTGATCTCTTGAGAACAAAGAGACCCCTGTGCAACGAATCCCTCTTATATCACATTTTGGTGAACCTGACGTGAAGATGTCGGATTTATTTTCATGATGTTGCATGCTTATGATAATCCTTTTTTTGAAGAATATATCGATATGTTGGAGGACGCTCTAGATGACTTCTTAGAAGCACTCTCCCCTATTTGTAAATCTCCCAAACAAACTCCCCCTTTGCAAGCTAAGGAGTTGGTAAATGTGGTTGTGGTCTCTATGGCTCCTCCAAGCCCTAAGAAACCCATCATTTACATGACCCCGGTTGACCCGTCCTCTAGGGAGAACTATTTTTTCTATGGGATTTCATGTCGTAGTGATTCATCGGACTTATATTTAAGGTCCGTGAAAGCGACGAACTCCGCTTCCTATAATGTTGTTCGGAACACATATAATACACAGAGAAATAAATAGAACCTGGACCAACCACCTTTCATTCCTACATCACAACCAACTCAAGTTCCTACTTCTTTACCACATTCTCAACCAATCCTTCCCTTAGCACCTAAACCTATGATCAAAGCACCAGGTGATTATGATCTTGTCAAGCAACTCTGTGTTACTCAAGCTAAGATCTCACTTTGGGACTTGCTCTAGACTGCTCTAGTTTACCAAGAGATGCTTCAGGAAGCTTTACAAAATATTTCCTACCTGCCTCTGCTAGGCCTATGGATGTTAATGCATTGTTGGCTCATATTCGAGTGGATTTTCTGAATATTATGTTCCACCCACAAAACCTCCTGCCTCTAGATGTGCAGAAGCAAGCGAATCCTTTGATGATTATAATTAATGTTAATAATATCGGTATTAGGAATACTCTTGTTGACACCGGTTTGGATCTCAATGTTTGTGGTATGGACCTATTGCCTAAGATTAAAGTTGATTCATCTTCTTTAGTGACTTCCTCCTTGTATATTCATGGGTTTGATAATGTTGGCTGCCAAGCTCTAGGTACGATAGTACTACTTTTGCAGCTAGGTCTAGTTACCTTACCTACGTTGGTTTATGTGATGCTTGGCCCATTACCATACAATATTCTCTTGGGGAGACCCTGGATTCATGCTATGGGTGTTGTGACTTCTACTTTACACCGTTCTTTGAATTTCATCACAAATAATCAGGTAGTTACAATTAAAGCAGATCTAGAAGTTGTTCACCTTTGTGAGCTAGTGGATGTCGATCATGCTTCAATCATATCCACTCTCAAAAATTGTATTCCATCCTTAACTGTTGATGCTATGACGTGTTCTTAATTGATACCCTCTATGGAATTTTTTCTTGGAGTGAGTGTCAATAAAGATGAACCACCTAAACTAGAAGATCCTAAGTCTCCTCCATCTTCCCCTTCTTCCTCTCGATCAAATGCTTTCCTTGGTGATGATTGGGGCTCCTTGGATTTCTCCAAATCCTTTATTGTGGAATACAAGGTGAACCCTCTTGCATAGACTTTCCAAGTACTAAGATGGATGACACTCCTGCTTGGGAAGAGAAGTGTGACCCCATTCAAGAGATCACTCCTTCCTATGTCGAGGAGAGTAATCCCGCTCCTGTAAAGGAGGTTAACATTTTTTAACCTAGTAAAGTAGGTGGGAGCACTCTCGTAGAGACATTTGACATTCATAGGTGGAATGAAACACTCTCCATAGAGCCGCCCCCTCCTGAAGTTTTACAAACTTGATATGGGTTTGGATATGAGCTCGCCTCTTGATACGACTATGGGAAAAAATGCATGGGGCATATCAAACAAGGAATTCAAGTCCCTATCTAATTTAAGCCATGACAACACTATTTGGGTTTGGGATGCTCTATTGAACAGTCTAAGTAAAAACCTTGGTGGAGTGTTAACATGATTTCAGCTGAGCCATTGAGCTTGGTTCACCCTGAGTTGATAGAGGAAAGGGAATAGGCCGAGAAAATCCCTTTAGATTTCTTCTCTTCAGACAAAGCACCAAAGGAATTCCTAGGTGCCTATTCCCTGTTGCCTTCTTTTCATCACAAGATATGACTCCCATATCACTTACACAAACAAGCGTACTTTGGAGAATCAGTCTTGAGCATTGATGAAGAGAACCCTCTATTTAATGTCAGTAATGATGTTCCAATATCTCATCTCAAAGATCATATTTCTCTTCTTAAAGGAGATACTATTGAAGTATCTATGGATTCTGAATCCTCAAAAAAAGTAATCAAGATTGGGAAGTGTCTCTCATCGGAGGAAGTAGATGAACACTCTAATCTATTGCATTCTCATCCTAATATCTTTGCTTGGATGTACGAGGATATGTTTGGTATTGATGAGTCTATAGTATTTCATATTATCATTTTATGTCCCGACGCCAGGCCAGTTAAGCAAAAAATTTGAAAGCTCAATCCCAAGGTGGCATTGATGGTCAAGACTGGGATAGAAAAGTTGTTGAAAGCAGGCTTTATCCATTCAATTGACTACTCCCCTTGGATCTCGAATATAGTTGTTTTTAGTAAACTTGATTGTCGCATTCATATATGTATTGAATTTCAAGATATTAATAAGGCTTCTCTTAAGGATGATTTTTTGTTGCCCAATATAGATATGATTGTGGATTTGACTGCAGGCCATGCATTGTTATCTTTTATGGATGGTTTCTTAGGTTACAATCAGATCCGTATTAACCCAGAGGATCAATACAAGACAACCTTCAATACCCCTTGGGGTACTTTATGTTATGTGGTCATGCCCTTTGGGTTAAAGAACACGGGAGTGGCTTACCAACTGGCGATGACCCTGATATTTCACAATTTTATTCATAAGATCTTAGAAGACTATGTTGATGACATCTTGGAAAAATCAATAACCTATCAAGATCATGTGAAGAACCTTCACCTTATCTTCAAAAGGCTTTGACTCTATAAGATGAGACTCAATTCCCATAAGTGTGTCTTTGACATAGACTCTGTAAAGCTTTTGGGGTTCATAGTTTCTCACCGTGGGATCGAGGTTGACACAAATAAAATTGATGCCATTGTTAACATGCCTCCACCAAGGAATATCACTGAGTTGCAAAGTGTACAAGGGAAGATTCAGGTGATTCATAGATTTATATCTCAATTGGTTGATTGTACCCTTCCTTTCGCTCGTTTATTGAAAAAGGATGTTCGCTTCATATGGGATGAAGAGTGCCAAAAATCCTTTGATTCAATAAAAAATTATCTGGCCAATCCTCCTGTATTGTTGTTGGCTATGCAAGGTAAACCCTTTTTTCTTTACCTTGTTTTGTCACCATATGCCTTGGCAGCTCTACTAGCTCAATATGATGACGCCGGGAAAGAAAGAGCGGTCTACTACATCAATAGTGTTCTAGTCGATTATAAAACTTGTCCATGGAGAAGCAATGCCTCACTCTTGTCTTTGCTACAAAGAAGTTGATACACTATCTTCTCCATGTCGAAACACATGTCATTGTGAAAATGAATCTCTTAAAGCATTTGTTCTCTAGTGCCGACCTTGCTGGGAGATTAGGGAAATGGGTTATGTTTCTTTCTGAGTTTGATATAAAGTTTATTACTCAAAAATCAATAAAGGGACATGAGGTTGTTGATCAATTGGCAGATGCTCCCTCATCTCATTCCTTCCCAAGGTTGTATTTATTCCCTGATGAGAATATTTTCACAATTAATTACAACCTTGAATGAAAAATGTATTTCGATGGATCATGGTGTCAGACTGGTTCCAGAGCGGGTGTGGTCTTAATATCCCCTAAAGGTAAATCGGTCCCTCTATCCTTTCGATTAGATTTTCCTTGCACTAATAACATCACTGAGTACAAATCTGTTATTGTTGGCTTATGTGCCTCGATTGCACTAAGAATCAAACATCTATGTATATTAGGTGATTCTAAACTCATTGTGAATAAGATTATGGGAACCTATCAAGCTAAACAAAGTAATTTTTCTTGGTACCGAGACCTTGCTTTGTCCTTGCTTAATCGGTTCTCCTCTTTCACAATAGAAAATGTCCCTAGGAAAGAAAATAGACATGTCGATGCCATGGCAAGCATTGCTTCCTTGGTGCCTTCAAAAGAGGATACGAAAGAATACCACTTCATGGTTCAGGTCCTATGAACCCTTGCGGTTTCTAATCAACCTAAATTTGAGTCTTTCATGTGTTCTCACATAGAATCAAGAGAATGGTTTTCTAGTATCTACAATTATTTAAAGAATGGAAACTTTCCCAATGATGCAACAAAAAATGATTGCACTTGTATATGAAAGCTTTTAGCATGTTATGTCATTTTATCCAATATTCTTTATCAAAAATCCTATAACGGCTTGCTTCTCAGGTGTCTCACTAAAGCGGAAATACCCCTTGCCCTTCAGGAAGCCCATTCAAGCTCTAGGGGTAGAAATTTTGGTTGTAGATCCCTAGCGAGACGATTGATACATATGAGGTCCTATTGGAAAATGATGGAACAAGATTCCTTCAATTTTTTTAAAAAGTGCCTTCAATGTCAACAACATAGCTGTCTTATTCATGTGCCTTCTCAAGAGTTACAAAATCAAACCTCTCCTTGGTCGTTCACAAAATGGGGGTTGGATATCATTGGAAAAATATCACCTCCTTCTTCCAAGGGACATACCTTTATTATTACCACTATAGATTACTTCACGAAATGGGTCAAAGCTATTCCGCTCCGATCCACAAATGTTGAAGCTATATGTAGCTTTCTCATAAACAACATTATTTCTCATTTTGGATTGCTTGCTACACTTGTTTTTGACAATGGTACACCATTCAAGAACAAGGAAGTGAAGCAGTTCTTAGAAAAATCCATATCCAACATAGGTTTTCTACACTATACTATCCGCAATCCAATGGTCAAGTGGAAACATCTAACAAATCTCTTGAACTCATTCTTCATAAAATAGTCAATAAACACAGTAAGGATTGCCATATTCAATTAACATACGCTTTGTGGGCCTATTGCACGAGTGTTCGTATGGTGACGGGAACAACGCCTTACAACCTCGTGTATGGTGCCAAAGCTATCATGCCTTTAGAGTTGGAAATTTCATCCTTACAAGTTTCCCTTAAATGGTTAATTGATGATGAAACCTACCAGGTTAACCATTTGCATCAACTAAAGATGCTCAGCGAGCACCAATTATAGGCCCTCGATCATCTTAAAGCTTATCAGCGGTTGTTATCAAGACAATATAATCAAAGTGTGCTTCCTAGGACCTTTAAACTAGGAGACGTAGTTCTCTATGAAAACCAGAGAAATGTAAATGTGCTGCCTAATCAGTGAGGGAAATTTAGTCCTAACTAGTTAGGCCCTTACACTGTGATCTCTGTATATGGTTTGGGTTCCCATGGATTATCGTCTATGGATGGGATGCCTTTGAAAGATCTCGTTAATGTGATGCATCTTCTTTGATACTATGCAAAGTGTTCCATGTGTCATCTATGTGGTGTTCTCTCTATGAAAGGGTAGTAGCACTACATATATTAACATTGTTCATCAACACATTATGAAATTTTTTGTGTTATGATATGATCGCGTGTGTGTGTGAGTGTGACATACATGTGATTTTCTATGATGTATATCCATGCATCACATTACATATTTTAAGGCAATTAGATCATCATTGCATTTAATTAACATACAAACATATGTGTTTGTTAAATCATGTTAGCATCTAATGTAAACATACATCCAAGCATTTAACATCTATAGCATAAACATACATGAAAGTAAAAGGCATACACATCAAAATAAACAATGCCACGATATCAGAAAAGATATGTCCATATATATATATATGTGCATGTATGTATCAAATGTCATGGACATGTATTGGGGCACTATTATAAAAAATGAGTGCATGTTGAATGTATGTCTATACAAAAGATCTACAAATATATATGTATGTGTATGTATCCCTCGGTACAAAATTTTTATACAAAATAAGGAGCCCCTATGACTATGGCGCATGGCTCCCAAAGCTCTGTGAATTTGGCTGCTACTCCAGTACTCTTGGGAGAGGTTGAATGGTGGTCATGGAATGAGATCAATGTGAGCGTGATATAGATAGAGTTGCTTGCATCCTCCTGATCTCTCCCTATAAGGAGCATATAGTCATCTCCACCCATCTCAGCTCCTCCCGTAATCATTGAACATATGTCAGGATCATAGTTGTTGACTGCCCATTGAGGTCATCAAGATGGCTCTAGAGGGTGTCACGTGCCTGCTCGGTGGTGTCAACCCTCCTCACTGTCGTATCTCACTCATCGAGCATCGTCCACAAATCCTCCAACAAATGGTCACACTGTCCTCGAACAGTAGTTAGCTCCACAGCCAACTGGACAATCTCCACACCCTACTACTCATAGGTGGTCCTCATGCATGCTACTAGCTCAAAAGTGGGGGCATGTTGTCTTGCAGATACCGACCTAAAAGCCTCAAGAACTGTCCCCTGGATCGACACATCAGGAGCTACCTCTAAAATACACTGAGCCATTAGCCCAATCCATCCCTGTGCATCCTCTACAACCACAAAGAATGAAAGAGAAATCATCATCACATGGAATATATATATGTAATCATAAATGGAAAAAAATGAAAGAGCCATAACATAAACAATGTATATGTATACTTGGGTCCCCTGGCTACCATGTAGGGTTAGGGTGAGGAGTGATGTTGGGGCCCATGCTGCTGACATTGATAGCCACTCCCGGTGATGCCAAGGCCGCTGCCATTGGAACAATAGGAGCTGGTGGTGTCATCAAGACAGGGGTAGCCATTGGGATTTGACCTCCTTTGCCACATTGTGCTTTGAGGTGCTGCCTCCTCCTCTTGCACCTGCTCCTCCTCCTCACTAGCCTTCTAGCGCCTTCTTCACCTACCCTATGGAGGCCAAGGTGGCAAGTACCCTTGTAGACCAAGGTCCCCTCTCGAGGCACCCTCGTTGAACACAGGAGTAGGATGGTGCCTTTCCCACCACCATGCAAAATTTGTAGCTACCTCAACATTATCTACCGCCACAATGGGTGGCAGATCATGGTTAGACTCATCATCATTAAAGGGAGAAAAATTGGTGATGGTGAGGTGAGGGAAATCCTCAAATCTCACTACACTCCTATAGGCTCTAGTATATGTGGGAACGTCCAGTAGAATTGTCTAAGGACAGCCATGTTGTCACATGACCCAACTCCAATAGTATGGCACTATAATATAGTCACAGTGACCCAACAAAAAATGGTCCCACTATAGGTTCCTCAAATGCCTGCTATCATCCACCCATCTGGAAAATTGGTAGGGTCTGCATCAAACCCCATCCACAATAAGAGTGTCAAATTGTAGCTGCCAAAATTATAAGTCGTTGAATCTCCACTTGCTTGTCATGTCATACCAGTAGGCCATGGGGATGTGATACGACTATCGCTGGGGAAAAATGACTAGCCAAGTACACATGATGTGGGAAAAGGCCCACACTTGGAAAAGTGTGCACATAGTAAGGCTATGATACTTGTAGTGAATGTATCGGCCCAACTCCTAGTAGAGGTACCCTAACATGCTACACCCCTAGGAAAAAACTATCTTGTACTCGACCATCTTTCTAATCATATGGATGAGGCCCCCATGCAGGTGTGACCCTCTCCCATCTATCGTGATATAGAATGCCATGGTCATGACCATAACCCAGCATAACAATGGTGTAGTGGTCCTTTCCTAGTCGTACCAGTGCATATATATGTGGCTTGTGCCATCGCCGCCGTCCATCCTCCCTGAGTAGTAGAGGACTCCCTCCCTCGATTCTCATGTTGATCAGGTATCATCCAAGGTCACCCATCGTTCATGGATGGGTAGTCCAAGGATCCGATAGACATCCTCAAGTGTGATAGTCATCTCCCCACAAGGTAGCTAGAAAGATGACGTGGTGGCATTCCACTGCTCCATAAATGTTGTGAGCATCCTCTCATGATATCACATCTCTGGCATGGTGAACACATGCCAGAGACCAACCTGATCCAAATGCATGACCTTGTTGTCTGTCAGATGGTCCCTTTGCTCATGAATGAGTTGGAATGCTTTCCCTCTCGGATGCTCACAAATCTCTGGATACTCCTGCAAAAGTGAAAATTTTCAAGTTAGGACATCGAATTTCATTAAAAAAATTAAAAAAAATTTCAAGACCTATGTGTGCCATGCATATGTCTGTGCACCATGCATGCATCCCTGTCTTCCATGGCCACCTCGAGGATGCCAGCATGTCCCCGAGACAATAACACAAATAAAGGACCTCGACGTAGACTCTGGATGATAGCGCACTTTTTCCCCTGTCTGCCATGGCCACCTCGAGGACGCCAACATGTCCCTGAGATGATAGGACAAATTCAAGACCTCAACATAGACTTTGGATGATAGCACACTTTTTAGATGCAAGCGCCCAAAAAAGATTCCTACACATCTCACTGAATAGAAAAATGCTAAAAACAAGCTCAAATTCACAAAAAATGAGGTTTAGAGGCCTACCTAGTCCACCTCGTGACCCTCAGTGATGTCCTCGAACAATTGCTCCAATCTCGATGCCTCTTACTCCCTCCTGCTTAGCATTTTTTCTAAATTTTCTCTCACAAAAGCAAACAATTTTCTTGTAGTGAATAGTGAAAATGACCCTTCAAGGGACCCTGCTAGGTATATATAGGCCTGCTGGGGCCCATTTTTCCTAGAGCTTATGGCTCCCCGGTTCTCCTCAATTTACCCCACCAAGTTGGGGGAAAACTCAAGAGGGGGCATATAGTCACCCTCTTGATCATATTTTTCTTTTGAATCAATGAATTTTTCTTGATCATTCTTCTCTCCATTCCAACTTCTTTTGATTTTTTGAGGCTGACCCAAAATTTGAGTTTTGTAGGTTAAAGTCTTGAACAAATTTTCATGACTTTTTGTCGCTGTTTGTTGAGCTCGGTTGCTGGGTGCACCTTCGGTACTGGTTAGCTCAACTTCAGTGGCCTCTAAGGCCCCTTTTGCTTGGCACACAAATCCGTAAAATTCAAAATTCAGGTGAAACTTTTCTTCTCTAGTTTAGTGAGGCCGATTTTTTCCAAAATCGAGCCCACTAAAGTGGGGGAAAAATTTAATGTCGCATAATGGCACCTTGGGGAAATTCCACTTTTTTGCATTTTTTCCTAGCATTTATGACACCTTAGAGCATAAATGATAAAAATCCCATGGGTCAAAATTTCACAATTTTGTCTCCATGTGGACTTGTTGCAGAGCAACAGAAGCCTAACGACACATTTCCCAAAAATATAGGCTTTGGACGCCTACATGGTATGCGGACATCTACGTGGTGCACTAAGGGCCTGGTAGTTTTCTGAGTTTGAAATAGGGAATATAGAATCTTGACTCTCTCGACACGTGTCCCTAGTAGTCATATTTCAAAATAACAACTCTTTGCTACCATTGCATGCATTAAAAACCCCTTTCTTTCTCTCATTTGGGGTTGGAATTCATTCATTCAAGCTCTCTTACCACTTGCTCTAGTTTTGAGTTCTCTTCATCCTTGATAGCAACACTCTCACAAGCAAAGCCATGCTAGACTGAGGTCCTTCTAGCAGCAACAACTCTCAAGCAAGTACTCAACAGTGCATCCATGTGCTCTGGAGAGGGTCTAGGCTCATGGGTAATGCTCTCTCTTTCTCTCACTTTCCTTTCCTACTTGTTTATTTACTATTTGGTGGTGCGGGTTCTACTCCTAAAGCAAGTTTTTCTTTGACCACATGCTTTGTCTACTTCATTTGCACTCCTTTCCAATTTGGTTAATTGTGGAGGTGGGAACACCAAAATAGGGGTCTGACTAAGGTAGGCCTCTATATAGCCCCAACCTTTTCACATCATTCTTCTGTGTAGGTGCAAAGTGGAGCTTGGAGCAAAGAGTTGAACATCCAGTAAAAGGTAATCTCTCTCCAAGTCCCCTTGTGTTTATTATAGCTTATGGCTTCTTGTTTGTTCATTTCATTCAATACATCCTAGATTTGAGTTTAAAATTGAAACCTAGTTCTATCCACTTGAGCTCCTAATCCCTCTATTGCTTAGGATGCTAGCATGTCTTTTAGACGACAACGTGCCACACTGGCGTCCTAAAACCGCATTGTTGTCTTTTGGCCGAGAGCTCACTCATCTGAGGCATAAATCTTGGGATTTCACTCTCTCAGGATATGAGGCAACTTTCTCTAAAATGCAACTCGAGTATACTTCTCTATATTTTCAATAACTTGGTTATTCTAAGATGTATAAGGGCAGTTCATTTTGTGGTGATCTCTTGAAAACAAAGAGACCTGTGTGTAGCAGATCCATCTTATATCATACAAACATAAGGAAACTTAGAGGAGTTCATGATATAAGGAAATTTTTAATTTAGACAAGATGGTGATAAAAAGAGTAGCAAGAACATGAACAACATTATTATCTTGAACATGAGGGCTACAAAGAAAAAAATTATCCACCACAAATATAAAAGAAAAAATTTCCTTTTTCCTTTTAAAATTATTGAAAAAAACCTCATTACCCTTCCACTCAAATTTACAACCACCAATTTATCCACATTGCTTTCAACTATATTAAATTATTCACCTAGAATCCAAAGAATATCCTTCATATTAATAGCCAACCAATTTCACAAATCAGAACTACATTTATAATTATTAGGGGCATATATAGAGAAATACTAAAAATCCTAGTATACAAATTGATTTTGATGGATATTATTGGTGATTTGAGTTGTAGACCCAAAATTCTTAAGGTCTAATAATCTCTCAAGTTCTAGGGGAGTTAGACTTGGGAAGATCACCACAAACCTCTCTTCAAGCTGGGTATTTAAGTACTGACTGTTGAGATGTGTAAGACCTCCTTCAAAACTAGCTCTACAAGGCCAAGGGGGATTTCCCTAAGGTATTGTAATATATTTTAATACAAGAACACAACATTCACCTTGACACAAAATATACCCATTGCATTGTAATAGATGCATAGTGGGAGAGAAAGCATGTCTAGATTGATGCCTTTATCTAGTTAGGCAACAAAGTCTATGTGTTCATACAAAAAATGTAACAATTGAAACCAAAATAACAATGTAATCAAGGTATCACACAAGACTACTTGTCTTCAAAATGCATAAGTAAGCTAGGATCTACAAATACATTCAGAAAATCCATAGATAGTTGTAGAATATTAAGTGAGTCTAATTAGTAATCTAGAAGCATGCCCACACATTTCTTTTATTATGCTAGAAAGATACCTTATAAAAGGATTTGGAAGGATTTTATAGTCATTTGGCTAGCCAAATAGACAACACACATCCAAAAATGAACACCATACACATGGAGACACTCAATGAGGTTGATTCTACCATTAATCAATTGATCTATAAAGGTTTCAAATTTATTTACAAATTTTGGGACAAACCCATATCATTACAATGCAAAAACAACTATACCCAAAACTAGAAGTCAAAAACCTAAGGCTTGTTGTGAATATGTCCCTTCTTCCAACTTTGTAATTGCTCATCCTTGTAAAAAATGTTATCCTCCCAAATATGGTCACCAATGAAGATACATATAAGTCAAGAAGGTATGCCTAATGTCAAAAATTTGTGTCATGGGATACCCTAACCATGACTTCCATCAATGCACAAAAGACAAGTGTCCACTACCAATCCGATCTAGTTAACAAGAAATGTGGAAGAAAATTCTCCAAAACTATACAATACAAAAAATTGATGAATTTGATAAAGGAAAGAAGAAAATCCACCATGAAATTCATTGAAAATCACATCTAAGAAAGGTTGATTGAAAAAAGGAGACTTGCATATGAATACATGCAACCTAGTGTTGCATTTTTCCCTTGGACCCATAGATAATTTATTGAAATATGTTAGGGAGGGTTACTACAGTAGTCACAAGGCATTAATGGTACCTTTGAGAAGGTAGGCAGAGAGAAACACATCAATTTTGGTGTTTTATAGCATATTAGCACCCTTTTAGTAGAAATTTGGTGAGAATAGGAAATTGTGAGATTCATGGTGGATAGGTATATATCCATACATCATAAAAGGTTCTCCTTGGAATCTGATGTGGAGATTGTGAGAGGGGAAATAGCATGTAAAGGTAAACAAAGCGTAAACACAATGAAATCAATGCATAAAAACAAGCTATACCTTCAACACCTCTCCATGGATTGAGCTCTCAAAGATGCTCCCAACTCTTTGTTTGATTTTCTCTCAAGGATGGATTGAAATGTGGATTGTTCACTCACAATTCCAACATAATAAGGCTAAGTCAGCTCAAGATGGTGAGATGAGGGGAGGAGACTCCAATTTATAGAAATTGGATGAGAGGAATGGAGGGCTAGGATTGCTTAACTTAATCAAGGGTGGAGATTAAGTGGTGGTGAGGATCAAGAGAATTATGGGAGAGGTGGAAGTGATGAGGTGTGCTCAAACATGTGTGAACACACCTTGGATAAAGATGAAATTTAATTTTGGAGGCTTGTGTAAGGTGTAAGAGATGGTGGGGGTAGGTGAGATCTCACACATGTGTGAGAAGAAGGTAGAGGGTAGGCTAGGACACTTGTCACCTTATGGAAAGTTTTTGGGAGAGGTGAGGGAATTTAAATTTAGAAGAAATTAATAATGATGATTAATAAGAAAGGTTAAATCAATTAATCAAGGATTAATTAATTTAATAGGATAGGTTGAGTTAATAAACCATAGGTTTGTTTAACTTGGGTAGAGTCAAATGTTGGAGGATGGGCTAATGATGATTAGAGGAGGGATAAGGCTAATTAATCAAAGATTAATTAGCTTAGGTGATATTAGAAGAAATAGGAATAATGGTGGGATTAATTAAATAGTTTAAATATTTAATTGATTGGAAGAACTTTAGTCTAAAGAGTGATGTAATTAATTAAATAATAAATTATTTAATTAATTACATAAATAAGGTAGAATAATTAATTAAATGATAAATATTTAATTAATTAGGGATCAGGAGAGGTGAATTAATTAAATAATAATATTTAATTAATTTAGGAGGAAGTGTTGGCAGAATTAGGGCGACTACATTTTGCCCCTCTTTGATGTGGTGTTCAAAATGATGTTGCATCAAAGAAGTTTAAATTTTTCCCCAGTAGGTTAGGAAATGTGTTGAGAGGTGATGCCCTCTTGATGCCCCCTTAAGAGGCTAGTCAAAAAAATTTTAAAAATATATTTTTGATCAACATCTCAAAAAAGGTGGGCTAGAATGGTGTAGGAGAAGAGAACAGTGAAAAGCAGAAGAAATGGGAGAATGGGCTTAGAAATGAAGAAAATACGAGACATTTGATGTGTCCAATATTAAAATTAGGGTTTGGGAAAAAAAACTAGGTTTAAAGCTTATAAATAGGCCTTAAGGGTCTCAAAAAGTCATTTTCAATCTTGTGATAGGAGGGGAGCTAGGAGTCAGTGAGGAGGCATGGCACAAGTTTCATGATATTTGCATTGTTTGAAGTGAGATTGGGAGTACCAGTGACCGAAGGAGGTAGGTGACCCTGTATATAACCTAACCATTAGGTTTTAGGCTATTTTAGGGGTTCCATGATAGGACAAATTAGGGTTTGAACAATAGCAAAGCGGGGGTGCAACTTTATGAAGTTGCACCTAAGGGCACGATTGCAACGCTTGCATCATGAAAAAATTGTGCTTGTGCAAAGTTGTTCCTACAGTGAATTTCAATGCCCATGGAGGGAAGCGGTGTTTCTATTCATCCTACCTGCAAAGTACAAACCTACAAAAGTGTGCCTCCATTTGGGTGTGGGTAGGGGATAGGAGCCTTTTGCTACACCTATGCAAAGTGACACCTACATCACAAATTTTTGTGCCTCCAAGTCAAATGGAAATGCCTGCACAAAGCAATACCTAGGTTGAAAAAGGATGTGTATGTGTTGGAAATAATGGTGCCTGCGCAAAAAAGTAGAAGTGCTAGTGCAGGAGCACCTACACCTTATCTTCAAAATTTGATCATTTGATGAAGAGTCATGATGAGTTTGAATGAATCTAGGTTAGTTAAAAAATTTGTTCATGTTTAAATAAGGTCTAAAAGACCATTTTTCAATGTATTTGGGGTGGTATAATGTCTTAGGAATTAGTTTGTTAAAAAGATTACACAAATATGCAAATAATGTCAAGTGCAAACAAAAGTTGTTAGAATGTAGTTTAGGGAATATGGGGGAGATTAGCATTTTAAAAGATAGTTGAGGAAGTTAGCGATTGGTTTTTGATTCAAAAATGTATTTAATGCCTCAAGAAGGCTCAAGCAAGGTTGTTGAACAAATATTGAAGGATCCCAAATCAATAAGCAACACCTTTCTTCTGCAAATTCTCTGATTTTTGTACTTTGTCATCTCTATACAACCTCGTACAACTCTTTTATGCTTTGAGATTCCTTGTATTATACTCTAAAATGTTTTGAATCTCTTATGAACTTATTCTGAAGGCTTAACAACAAGATTTGTGAGAGTTCTTATTGATTTCCTAAATTTGACTGGTAAAAACAAGTGAAGCACCGTTTTGTAATTTAATATTGTAAATGGTCATTCCCCTTACTATTTGACACTGTTACTTAGAGGAATGTCCTATCAAAAGGTAGAATAGGAGTTTTTATGTCTTAGGAAGCAAAAATAAGTGAGTAGTTTGATTTGGAAGGATGCCCTAGGGCTGGGCAGTGCAAATTTCCTTTGAAAATGATGGTTATATGTAGGGTTTTTGTGAACCATGGATGGATTTGACTTGATAATGGTATTGAATGTCTATACAGATCTATTTCAATGTGTTGGAAACAATTTTAAAGTTTTGGAAGCCCGATATAGTGGAGATTCAGTAAAACCCTAGGTATTTGTAAGAAATTTGAGGGTTTCTTGGAATGGTGGTTTGGTGGACTTGAGATTGTGATCTGATTATGGAATCTATGGTTTTGACAGAAAATTCGACTCTTTCAAGTGTGTTTTTTCAAAAATAAGAAGTTCAAAAGGTACTTTGTTTGGAAAAGTAGGCTAATTCTAGTAGCCTTTTTGTAGGATAGTTTAATGTTTCTTAATGATGGCACAAAGAAACCAATTGAGATCCTTTTTGGGAAATGTCTTGGGGTCTATTGATAGTTTACATTGGTGTTTTGTTGTCCTTGGCATGACCTTCTCCAAAAGATAAGCCCATTTGTTGTTTTTTGAGGCTAGAAACCTCTTGTTGGGTGTTTTGGCAAAGTTAAGTGTTTTGTGTCAAGGGTAGATTTCCTTGGTTGAATTTTATTATTTGGAGTTGGAAAGTGTGTGTTTAGCACCCTATATTGCATCAAAGTGGTATCAAAGCACATGGAAAAGATTCCTTGTGGTTGGTTTTTTCAGGTTTGAAGAAGAAGGTGAAGAGTCAAGGTTGAAAGGATGCCTCCAAAAGGTGTTGGTGCTACAAGGGAATTGCAAGATCTAAAAGAGAAGCATGCTAAGATTCTAGAATCTAATAATGTAGTTTTGGCAAGGCTTGCTACCTTGGAGACAAGGAAAAGGAGAGAAGTAAATGAAGAGAGTGAAACAAAAGAAGATGATGAAGAATATGAGGATGTTGATGAAGAATTGGACCCTGAAGATCAAAGGATGGTGAAGATGCTCAAAGCAGTGAAAGGTGATTCTCATAAGGTAAAAGTTGATCTTCTTGTTTGTGGTGGTAATTTAAATGAAGAATTGCTTGATTGGATTGTTACTATGGATAAGTATTTTGAGAGTGAAGATATTTCAGAAGAACAAATGGTGAAGGTGGAAAAAAAAAATCTCAAAGGACATGCTCTTCTATGGTGGTACTAATGGGGTAATTGTAATCCTCATCATTTAATTTATCAATCCAAGGTGGTTTTCATGGCTGTATGCAAGAGAGAAAGTAGAAAACTTGCTTGACAATCAATTCTACTTGCAAAAATAAATCCTATTTGCATGAAAGTAAAGTTGCATGAAAGGGAACTAATCTTAAATCCTATTTGCATGAAAGGAAACTTGCATGAAATGGAACTAATCTAAGGAACAATTGCATGAATTGAAAAGACTAAAATACTTGACACTTGCTAGAAATGAAAAGTCTTGCTTGAATTCAAATTTACTATAGAAAGTTGGAAATACATTGCTGGTAAATGAAACTAGATCTATTCTATTTCCTCAGGCTGAAACAAGCCTTTCTAATCCCCCTTCTTTTGATCAATTGATTACATTGTATTTATATAATTCATATTCTATATCAATCCACTAAGAATGTGGATCCAAGATCCTATTTTTGAGGGGTTATTTATAAAACTTTAAGAAACTTGAAGTTGTTGTCCTCCATCATGCCACTTTTGTCTCAGTCATTTTCTGACGCTTACTACTCCTTCCCTACAACAAATCATGCCAAATTTTCAAAATGGTTTTATATCTTCAAATCTAGTTTCTATATCATTTTGAATTTTTGAATTTCATTTAGAAACGAGGGAGATATCATTGTTTTACTGAGACTGCATTTTTTACTATTTCCAAATGCCTAATTTTTATGAAGTCTTCAGTTCTCCACGTGAATGAAGGAATTATTCTTCACTTTTCTTTCCAAAATCATTGATCATTAACATTAATAACATGCTATAATCATGCAACAACATTTTAGTGATGTGGTAACTTGAGTTATCTTTGGTGGAGAAGGAATCATGAAATGTAATCATTGTGAGAGATCTTTGAACTCAACATTAAACAAATACTCATCCCATTAATTTTGGAATGATTGATGCTCCATAATTTTTCATGAATGTAGGAGTGTGTTGGGAGTCTTCTCTATCTTCTCATTACTTCTTCAAATCCTTCTAAAGCTTTCAGGAGTTAATTGTCTCAAGTGTAGAGCTCTCTGCTACAAGTGTCTAATGAAGCTTCTTCTTACCATGAGTTATTTAATAACTCATTTATCTGCATTATATCATATTAAACACTTCATGGAGACATATTAGAGGCAATTTGGATCACATTTAATTACTAAAAATAAATCAAACATTTACTTTATAGTCTACTTTAAACAAGCTAAAGAACTTTCAATCATCACTCAAATCCACTTTAACATTAATGCATTAAGAAGAAATAGATGATTTTCTTTGATAAAATATGACACAATTTATGGTCTCATCAGGGACTATGAGCAAGCAGAGAGAAGAAATCAATGAAAATCAAGGATTGCTTCATGGTACAAGATGGTGCAAAAGTTGAAGGGTAAGTTTCTTCCAAAAGATTATGAAGTTTAGTTGTATAAAAAGTTGCAAGGTTTAAAACAAAAAGATCTAGATGTCAAGACTTACACTGATGATTTTTACAAACTAAGAATAAGGTCTAGAAGGGATGAGGATGAGGCTAAAAAGGTGGCTAGATATCTAGGTGGTTTGATATTTAATATACAAGATGAGCTTGTTGTTGCTAACCCCAAATCTATTGAGGAATGTTTTCAATTAGGAATCAGGGTGGAGGAAAAACTTAAGAGGAGACAAGAGAAACTAGTGAGAGGAAGAGGTGGTACTAGTGCAAGAGGAAGAGGAGTAATTTCATCACCAAAGCAACCATTGGAAGAACAAGAAGGAGAAAATAAAGGTAAAAAACAAGGTACTGATATTAGAGGTGGTTTCAGAAGTAGAGGAAGGTTTAGTGGTGGAAGAGAGTCTAATGTTTTTGCAAGGAGATGTTATAATTGCAATGAATTTGGTCATCCTTCATGGAAGTGTCTTGAGAGGGTTGGTAGTTCATCAAGTGGTGAAAAGAGGATTGATAAGAGAGAAAACTTGGTTCAAGAAGAGGAATGTGAGAGCACAAGTTCAACAAATTTAAGAGTTTCTCTTGAAACAGGGGAAATGTTGATGATGATAAAGACAATATTGAAGGTAGCAAAAGAGGTAGAACCATTGAAAAGAAAGAGCCTCTTCAAGGCTACTTGTAAATGCAAGAACAAGGTATGTAGAGTTGTCATTGATTCTGGCTCAAATAAAAACATGGTGTCTAGTGAGATGGTAAGTTAGATTTGAAAAAAAATCCTCATGAGTTTCCTTATAAAGTGTCATGGTTAAGTGATGAACAATCTTTGTTAGTGACTGAAAGAGTAGTTGTTGATTTATAGATTGGGGGTTATAGTGATAGTGTTTTTTGTGATATTCTACCTATGGACTATTGTCACCTACTCCTAGGTAGACCTTGGCAGTATGATAGGCATGCCATGTATGATGGTAGAGAGAATACCTACACCATAGTGAAAGATAGTTGTTTTGTGTTAACTCCACTTGTAGAAGATGTCAAGGGTAAAGAAAAGGTAATTATGTGTGGGAGAAAGGAACCTCTAAATGTTGTGAGCAAAGACAAGAAGGAAGATCCTAATGTTGCTTCAAAGATTGAAGATGTAGGGACAATAGGGGTGAAGGAAAAATAGGGTTGAGACAAGGGTTGGCAGTGAATAAGCAAGAGAGTGTTGTGGTAGGGACCATGAAGTGTCCTATAATTGAGAACAAGGTGGAGAAACAAACAATTTGTGTAGGTATAGAAGTACAAAAGCCTAATGTGACAGTAACAGGGAAAGTTAATGGGACAGTATAGATAAGGCAAGAAGAACAAGGCAATAAAGACAACTACAAGCAAGGAAATGACATAAGGAAGAGGAGAATACATGAAGTCACTAATCATTGTTTGTGTGTAGGTACAAGTGCAGGGGAGCAAGCAAGTTTTGAAAAAAGAGTGGAGAGAAGGTAGACATCTGGTCTAAGCCTAAAAGCACAATCACTTTCAAGTGAAAATATAGTTCAAAGTGTAGGGAAGTATGAAGAACAAAGCATGGTACCATGGCAATAGTTTATGAGCCAAAGGTATCTAAGTGAAGCTTGGGAAAGTTGGTATCAACCTCAACTCATGTGGCATAAGTTTTTTCCCGTGGGGGTGTATGGTGCAAGAGCACCTACACCTTATCTTCAAAATTTGATCATTTGATGAAGAGTCATGATGAGTTTGAAAGAGTCTAGGTTAGTTAAAAGTTTTGTTCATGTTTAAATAAGGTCTAAAATACCAATTTTCAATGTATTTGGGGTGGTCTAGTGTCTTAGGAGTCAGGTTGTTACAAACATTGCACAAAAATGCAAATAATGTCAAGTGCAAACAAAAGTTGTTAGAATGCAGTTTAGGGAATATGGGGGAGATTATCATTTTAAAAGATAGCTGAGGAAGTTAACCATTGGTTTTTTATTCAAAAAGGTATTTAAGGCCTCAAAAAGGCTCGAGCAAGGTTTTTGAACAAATATTGAAGGATCCCAAATCAATAAGCAACACTTTTCTTCTACAAATTCTCTGATTTCTATACTTTGTCATCTTTGAATGACCCCGTACAAATATTTTATGCTTTGAGATTCCTTGTATTATACTCTAACATGTTTTGAATCTCTTATGAACTTATTTTGAAGGCTTAACAACAAGATTTGTGAGAGTTCTTATTGATTTCTTGAATTTGACTGGTAAAAAAAAGTGAAGCACTATTTTGTAATTTAATATTGTAAATGGTCATTCCCCTTACTATTTGACCCTGTTACTCAGAGGAATGGCTTGTCAAAAGGTAGAGTAGGATTTTTTATGTCTTATGAAGCAAAAATAAGTGAGTGGTTTGATTTGGAAGGATGCCCTAGGGTTGGGCAGTGCAAATTTCCTTTGAAAATGATGGTTATATGTAGGGTTTTTGTGAACCATGGATGGATTTGACTTGGTAATGGTATTGAATGTATGTACAAGCCTATTTCAGTGTGTTGGAAACAATTTTAAAGTTAGGGAAGCCCAATATAGTGGAGATTGAGTAAAACCCTAGGTATTTGTAAGAAATTTGAGGATTTCTTGGAATGGTGGTCTGGTGGACTTGAGATTGTGATCTGATTATGGAATCTATGGTTTTGACAGAAAATTCAACTCTTTCAAGTGTGTTTTGTCAAAAATAAGAAGTTCAAAAGGTACTTTGTTTGGAAAAGTAGGTTAATTCTAGTAGCCTTTTTGTAGGACAATTTAATGTTTCTTAATGATGGCACAAAGAAACTAGTTGAGATGCTTTTGGGAAATGTCTTGGGATTTGTTGAGAGTTTAAATTGGTGTTTTATTGGCCTTGGTATGGCCTTCTCCAAAAGATAATCCCATTTGTTGTGTTTTGAGGCTAGAAACCTCTTGTTGGGTGTTTTGGTAAAGTTAAGTGTTTTGTGTCAAGGGTAGATTTCCTTGGTTGAATTTTATCATTTGGAGTTGGAAAGTGTGTTTCACCACCCTATATTGCATCAAATGCAGCTTTGTAGTAGATTCAAGTGCACGAGGGATTAAGGAGTATAATTGAAGGAAACTATTTGTTTGATGACTAATGCCAGTGCATGGGATGATGCAAGAGGAGATGAGGATATTATAGTCTCGGGAGAGATGTATGGACATCATGCTGACCTTGCAAGACTGACTGACATATATTGATGAGGATTGGTTACATCTAATGGGTCTATATTATGTTTCATGAATGCCTCATATTTGAGCCCATCGAGTGTTGATGACTACATTAATAGAGTGGCGGCATAACAATACTAGCAATTTCCATTTGTCGATAAGCGAGGCCTCTATTAATCTGGAGGATGTATGGCAGATCTTGTGACTCTCGATCTTGGTGAGCTTGTGCAGTACAACCTCTATGATGCTAGACCAACTTTATGGAGGATATTTATGATGATAGATTTTCCCATAATGAGCGTAGAGTTGGATTTGGTTGTCAAGATGTGATAGTGGCTAGAGATCTCAATTTTTACAACTTTGTTGATTACCAAGGCCTTGATGCTTGATAGGAGATCACACTAGTTTATCATAGGCTAGGCAAGAGTATTGGACTCAAGAATTTTGGAAGATGGGATAATGTGTGCTTGGGGTGCCTACACCCTGGTGGACCTGTATCGATAGATGCATTTGATTGTTTATAGGGATGGGAAAATTTTGGGTGTGGGGATGACTCTATTGCATGTGTGGGCTTACGAGCACTACGTAGTCTAATGACTAGTCTATGATAGGATGAGGGGTGATGGGAAGCCATATGTATTTATGTATGTAGGATTCATATGACACCATCATATGGGGCGATTGGATCATCAACGATGGACCATAGGTGAGATGGATAATTTTACCTACCATCCATACCTCAATTGCAAGGTATGGGAGGATGATCACCTCTACATGCCATACATGTAGAGGGTGCACTACCTGATTGAGAGGACTTCTCAAATTATAAAAGGACTTCTCAGATTATAAAGAGATATCTATCTATATGGGTATTGAGATAGTTTGGATAGTAGTAAAAAATGCCATAGGTAGAGGAAATTTTTGCTTGAGTAGTTTGGGAGAGGCTTGTATGGGGTAGGCATATAGAGTTTGATACTACATTTCAAAGCTAGTGAGATACTTCTGCAATGGCATGGAATCCATGACCAAGGGTAGCAGATGCAGGGACTACACCTAAGTATGACACTTGGTGGGTCAGACATAGGTCTATTCATTTTACCATTCCATATGATCAATTAGATATTATAGAGAGGAGTAGCAATGAGGGTAGCGGTAGTGGTATTAGTGGTAGTGGGAGTGGTGATGCTAGTAGAAAAAATGATGGGATTGTGAGCAGTAGTGATGGGGATAGTGATGGGAGTGGAGGAGATGGCAAGGTCACCAGGTGTGATAGGGGAGAGGAGACATGCGGGAACAGTTGTAGGCCTTGAATGTAGAGAGGGATTAGCTCCAACAAGAGCGAGACCAAGCTTGAAAGGAGAACCAACAAGTAGTTGGAGAGTAGGAAATGGCAAGAGTAGATGTGGCTCGATTATAGGGTTAGGTAGATGGTTAGTTGGTGGTCACAACAATGGAGTGAGACTTTCTCGAAGTAGAGAGGGATGTAGCAATGGAAAAGGTTTCCTACTTACAAGCACTTGTGAATGGAGGTGGGGGAGGGGATCAAGGAGGAGATGGTGGGGGATAGATGGCAAAAATCATTGTGGAGCAAGATCATCTTTGAGTAGACGTAGCCAAGTTGAGGTAGGAGCAGGATACAACTTGCCAATTTGTGGGTGGTGATGGGTTATCATTGTTGAGAAAATGTGTCTCAACCATAAGGTATTGTTGATACATAAGGTATTTTTTAGCTAAAAATGATGAGGAGGGCATGGGGGATCACCCACATGAGGGGTCCGAGGGGATCATCCCCCCAGCTAGGGGTCCAGGGGGCAATGCCCTTAGAAGCCAAATTTTATATACACTTTATTATTGTAAATATGTATTGTTCATCATTATGTCTCATATTTGATGACCGATATTTTATTAGCTCGACTTTCCCTAGAAGGAAACCCTATTTTATGAGGGCATTGTATTATGACTGTGTATTGCGATGTATTCTAAGAGTTTGATAGCGGTCGTGTTGCCTCTAGATCTCTAAGTGGTGATACTATTGTGAGAAGCTTGCTCTACAAGTATATTGTAATCTTTGTGATTTTTGAATAATATATTGGGAGACTTTTGGAGTGTGGGGTTTTTCTCCCGAAATGGTTTTCCCCACATAAATTATTGTGTTGTGGTATGCATGATATTTATGTCTATTTCTATTTAAGTTTTTGTAATTGTTAAAGATCTATAAAAGTTTTGAATTATTCTCCTCTCAAGATTAGTGTAGGAAGTTGTTCCGCTACCTTAGCTTCCTTACAATCATATGCATTTTCAAAGGTTTCCATAGCTTCTAGGGAGGTAGAGCAGTGGAGGAGACTATATGAGGAGGTCATCTCAGCAAAACAAAGGGTGGATAGTGTGATGAATAGCAATACGTCCCATAAGCCAGCAAGATCAAGGCCCTTAGTTAGCATGGCCCCCCCACAATAGCCACAACGAGGTCCACAACCACCTCCTAGTTCACTACAAAGGCCAACTTAGTCAGATGTGGGTAGTACAGGGTAGCTCCTTATACAAGATGACTATGACTTTTTATATTTTTTCCCTAGATGGGTTTGAATTGTGTACACACGAGAGAATTTTGTTCATGTTGTATCATGACATTATATTATTTTGATATATATGATATGATGGATTTGACATATGATTTATGCAAATGGTGATGTGGCATATATGTGTATGAACATTTTATTATGGCAGTGCATATGATGTTGCCATGTTTTATGTAGGTTGGTTATATTATATATGGTTATGATTGTTGGAAAATGTGCCTCAATCTCACAGGCTGAAACCTCTTGTGAGAAATTTTGTTGAGACTGGTGAGATGTCTGGCCGATCTACTAGTTGATCCTAAACTATCACTATGACCTCCTGAATATCTTGGTGATCGACATCTAAAACCTTCGGCATAACCTAGACTATCAGGAAAATGTCTCGGCGATGATAGGAAGTCTTGCCGATATCGGCATGACCTTTGGTTTGTCTAGTCAATGTGGAAATTAGTATGACTTGCAACTATCAGCATGAAGTCTTGGCAACCGGGAGATGTCTCGCCGATTGGAGTCATCGGTGTAACGTAAGGCTTCGGTATGAAGTCTTGGCGAAGAGCGTTTGTCTCACCAATGTTGTGGGATGAGTTCGACATGACTTCTAGCGAAAGGTGGTCTTGGGGTAACCTGGAGACTTCGGCGTGAAGTCTTGGTGATAGGTATTGGTCTCACCGATGGCTGTGTGACTTCCGTGTAACATAAGAGGCTTGGTGTAACCTCTTGGCGACATCGATAAGTCTGGCCAACAAAGCTACATGTGTTTGAGTGTTTTCGGTGAGACTCCTAGTGAATGGAATCATCAGAGAAACATGAAGGCTTCGGTATGAAGTCTTAGCGAATGTGGATGTTTGGCTGACAGAAGTCTTCGAGGTGAAATGTGAACATTGGTATGATCTCTCTGCAAAGGCAGAAAGTCTTGCCGACTGTTTGGCATTTTAGAGTGACCTTTGAACATCGGTATGATGTCTCATCAAATGGCAATGGTCTTGCCGATGAGAATGTTGAGGTCGATGTCACTTGGGAACTTTGGTATGATGTCTTGGCAACAAGGGAAAGCCTTAGCGATAGCTTTCTGGACTTGGTATAATATCTTGCCGAATAGTGAAGACTCTTGGCAACAATGACGATCTGGTCTTGTGGCATCGGGGAGACACGGTTAGTGTCTCATCGACATGTGACACAAGTTGATCATTGTTGACTGAGTGAAGAATGTCCTATGAGGTGTGACTTGGAAAAATCAGAGAGAGCAGAATGTGAACTGTTTACTGAGACTGTTGCAACCGTTTCTGTGTGGAAGGGAAAAAATCTACAAAGGAAATGGAAACATCTTCGACGATAATGATGCTGAGCTGAGATTGTTGTTTGACTATTGAAAATGAAGCCCATTGAGAACGAATGTATATATGCATGCATTGGGAATTCTATAAGAGGGGGCTAATAAGCTAAGGAGCTGAAGGGTCCTAGAGTCGAAGAGAAGAAGAGAGAGAGTCGAGTGGCTGGCTGAAAGGACAAGGCATGGGGTTGAAGCAGAGACAGGGTTATGCTACTGAACCCTCTCCTATGTACTAAGTGATCAGTTGCTACCAGTTGTATCCAGAATGAACAAGATGTAATCTCTGAAAAGGCTATGAGCCTAAAATTGTATTGTAACTGTTTGTTGTTAATAATACAATGGCTCGATCTTTGGAGTGTGGGGTTTTTTATCCGAAAGGATTTTCCCCACATAAATCTTTGTTTTCTATTGTTTGTCTCATCTTTCATGTCTGTATTGGTTTTGTTAGAGAATCTGTTAATGCATGTTGTTGAATTTACATGTGTTTTTCTCAGAAGGATCAATGTGGGAAATAAACTGTGTCTGTTTCCGCTTTAGGACATAGTTCTAAGTGTCTTTGAGGCAACCTAATCAAAATTAAAGTTACCGAAGGAACTATTGTTCTTAGAGATTTCTCTGAGATGCCACCAAATTTTCCTTACAAGTGGTATTAGAGCCTTCTTTTGGTTGTTGGTTCTGGATATTTCTCTTATGAAGATTTCTTAGCTTGATGGGTTGAAAGAAATCTAGAGGAGTGGACTGATGTATTGATCCTTTGATGAGTGGAAGCCTTGTGGTATTCTGAGACAACATGCAACTTGAAGGATGGTCAAGATGGAAAAGGGAGTTGGTCATGTTGTGATCTGTGTCTCCTGGCTGGTAGCGGTATAACCTTGGAGTATGAAGTTGATTTCTTTGCTTTGTGGCTTTGTATCAGTAAAGCTTTCATATTGGGCATCTGTGTGTCAGGCTCCTGGGTGATATGGAGAAGCCTAGTTTGTTTCTCAGTCATGGAAGAGAGTGCTTATGCTAGGTGGTGGTTCTTGGTGTTGGAAGGCATTGTTTCCTATTAACCTCAAATGCTTGAAGGCTATGGAGTTAATCATTAGATGATTTGCAAGCTTCTGAAATAGCCTTTTCTCTCTTTCTCGGATGCATGCACATGTTGGTGGTTTTAGAGTTTGTCTGATAGGGACCTGGATTCTCTTGAACTGATGTTTTCCTTTCTAAGGATGTTTTGTACTTGCATGGCTTTGTGGTTTTGTAGGTTTTACACGGTTAAGAAAAACTTATGATCATGTGGAGTTGTTGTTAAGCTATTGTCTAGACACTAGCCTTTTGGGGTGTTGCTGGATGAGATAGTTGCAGGTTTGCATGCATGCTTGGTGCATGGCTTGAGGAGGTATGATTTATTCTCTGCATGGGAGTGTTGGTACGCGGTTTTTCACTCAACATTCTTGTGGTGGTGCTTGTGGGTTTCTTGACTATGGTGCTTGTTGTGGATGTGATTGGCGAATCGGATCTGAGTTTGATCTGGTGTTTGAGTCATGTTGTCTACATGGTTATTCTCTTTGAAATCTCAATTTTGCATTTCCAATGTGATGATGGGTTTGCACATTTCTGTTGAATGGATCTATGGGTTGTGCAATGTTGTGGGTTGTCTTTACCTACATGTTTGCTATGAGACAACTCCGAAGTGGACTGCCTATATCCATGAGGTTGATTCATTGATGGTACAAACTTGTTAGCTGGCCTTGTCTATGGTCACTTGTGCATTGGTGTGATGATTTGAGATGAGAGGATGGATACTATTGAGTACCTGAATACTCAGTTATGGGAACTTGTAGTAGGTGATCATGATGCTTGGAGAGCTCGGGTGTCACGTTTCAGTGGGAGCTTTAGCAGTGACTATGGTTTCATCACATGGTGGTGATTAGTCTTCTTTAGTGTTGTAGATGTTTCAATGAGGGAACCCTTAGATCCTGTTGCTGTAGAAGGGTTCTTTTGCATTTTCATGGACATTACTTGAAGATGTGCAACATCTTGCAAACATGGAAGATGCTTGGAGTCTTTGGCTGAGGTGTTGGTGGTGCTTGACAGTTGATGTTTGTTTTTGAATCTATTTGTTGTATGTCATGGTATACTCTTGTTTGCGCACTGGAGTTTTGGCATTGTGCATTGTACTTGAGACAATGGTGAGGTCACTTGAAGCATGGAATCTCCTATGGGGATGTGTAGATCATGGTGTCATGATAAATTCCTAATTCAGATGATTGGAGCTTTGACAGTGGTCTGGTAATTCTTTGTGTATTGGGTGCTTTGATTATTTTCTTGGTACTTCGTGATAGTGCAATAATGTAGTTGAATTTTAGCATGAGATGATTGGTTGCTAGTACTCATGGATACATGAAGAATAAGGTGAGGCTGTCTTTCTCTTATGAGAGAAGTGTTGTTGCTTGTTATTCTTGATGAAGTTTTTAGTAGAAAGTCCAAGAAGCCTACACCTTGGTTGAGCGTGAGTTCAATAAGAGACCTATGAGGAGATTGCTCTTGGATTAGTCATGAGGACTTGTTTATCTTGAAGGAGTATTCTCGTTCCCACTCTTGGTCTACTCGACAGTTTATTTGAAAGGTATTTGGCCCATTATATTTTTTAGATGTGTTTTATGTTCACTTTGATGATATGGATCTTGAATTACTATTTAATGATTTTGGAGGATTCATAGTGGAGGTTGTACAATTTATTTTATCTCCTTGTTACTAATGAGAATTGGTAGGAGATGATGTATGGGCTAATTTCCTGAAATGGGAAATGAACCAGTTTGATCTTCTTTGAGATGCTTACATCCATGTTGGTTTTAAAGTCGGTTTGATCTTGGTGATTGAACGGATGGATGTTGTTAAGGATTTTCTTTTAGGATGTGAAGAAGATCATTCTTGACATAGCTGGTTGTTAGAAGTGTATGTAGGAGGATGTTCTACAAGAAGATGATGTGCAGAGTTTCTCTCTGTGGCCGTGATGGTTCGCGGTGAGAGAAATGTGTCTTGTAGCATTTTGTTACAAGTTGTGAATATCATTGTGGATATTTCCTTGGTACTACATGATTACATTTCCTATGTGTTGTAATTGGTAGACTTGCGATGCCTTTTGATCTTTCAGATATGAAGTACTCAGGCAGTGGGAGTTTCTGTTGTGTTTTTTCTTCTTTAACTAGTTGATACTTGGAGCTTGCATTCGCTGTTGATGGGTTGGTTTTGGAGTGGCATAAGTTTACTAATGTTGATACTTGTGAGGTATGTGAGATTGGATGGTATAGCACGAGCTGTGGGTGCTATTTCCAGTCGCGTGGGTTTATCAGTTGGATGGAAGCAGTTAGTTTGATTGTTGTTCTAGCTGATGTTCTATATCTTGTTTCTGGATAATGACTTCACTATTGTGTTATGATTGAAGCTTTGAAGTTGAAATTGCTTTTGTATAGCGTTTGAACATAGTGAAGTGGTAGCGGTATCTTGTTGGTGATATCACTGGGATATTTTGCTTGTGTTCATTGGAATGGTGCTTATACACCTTGGCTTTGTATTCTTCTTCCACAGGTGGCATGTTGGAAGATGATAGGATTGTTGCCTGAAGGTGAACATCTTGGATGTTGGAGTAGAATTCTTGATGGAGCATGATAGCATGTTTGAGATCTATGTGGTTTCTTGGAAAGCTGTGATCGGTTGCCTTGTTGATAGTGAGTTGCAGTTGGATGCCTGGTCTTTGTTGCAGATTATTGGGTCGACTATTATCTATGGAATCATGTTGATCGGGTGTCTTGAGTGTTGCAGGGTTTGAACTGGTGGAGCTAGTGTGATCTTAGTTCCTGGTTTCTTTGGAGGTGCCTGTGTGATCTTCGTCAAGTGGGAGATTGTTGGAAAATGTGCCTCAATCTCACAGGCTGAAACCTCTTGTGAGAAATTTCACTGAGACTGGTGAGATGTCTGGCCGATCTGCTAGTTGATCCTGAACTGTTGTTGTGACCTCCTGAATGTCTTGGCGATCGACATCTAAAACCTTCGGCGTAACCTGGACTATTGGGATGATGTCTCAACGACGATAGGAAGTCTTGCCGATATCGGTGTGACCTTTGGTCTAACTGGCCGATGTGGAAATTGGTATGACTTGCACCTATCGGCATGAAGTATTGTCGATTGGGAGATGTCTCGTTGATTGGAGTCATTGGTGTAATGTAACGCTTTGGTATTAAGTCTTGGCAAAGAGCGTTTGTCTCACCGATGTTGTGGGATGAGTTCGGCATGACTCCTAGCAAAAGGTGGTCTTGGGGTAACCTGGAAACTTTGGCGTGAAGTCTTGGTGATAGGTGTTGGTCTCGCTGATGGCTATTTGACTTCGGTGTAACCTCTTGGTGATAGCGGTAAGTCTGGATGACAAAGCTACATGTGTTTAGGTGTTTTTGGTGAGACTCCTAGCGAATGGAGACATCGGAGAAACACAAAGGCTTTGGTATGAAGTCTTAGTGAATGTGGATGTCTAGTTGACAGAAGTCTTCAGGGTGAAATGTGAACATCAGTGTGATGTCTTGGAAAAGGATGGTAGTCTCATCGATGGGGTTGCTGAGGTCAGTATGACTTGAAGGCTCGGTGTGAACTCCTAGTGAACTCGATTGTCTTGCCGATGGGAATCCTGATGTCGGTATGACTCTTGGTGAATGCTCGATGTTCAGTATAACATAAAGGCTTGGTATGATCTCTCTACGAAGGCGGAAAGTCTTGCCGACTGTTGGGCATTTCAGAGTGACCTTTGAACATTGGTATGATGTCTCATCGAATGGAAATTTTCTCACTGATGAGAATACTGAGGTCGATGTGACTTGGGAACTTCGGTATGATGTCTTGGCGACAAGGGAAAGCCTTAGCGATATCTTTCTGGACTCGGTATAATATCTTTCCGAATAGTGAAGACTCTTGGCGACAATGATGATCTGGTCTTGTGGCATTGGGGAGACATGGTTAGTGTCTCACAGAAATGCAACAGAAGTTGATCGTTGTTGACCAAGTGAAGACTGTCCTACGTGGTGTGACTTGGACAAATCAGAGAGAGCAGAATGTGAACCGTTTGCTGTGAGACTGTTGCAACCATTTCTGTGTGGAAGGGAAAAAATCTACATGAGGAAATGGAAACATCTTCGATGATAATGATGCTGAGCTAGAGATTGTTGTCTGACAATTGAAAATGAAGCCTGTTGAGAATGAATGCATATATGTATGCATTGGACGTTCTGTAAGAGGGGGCCGATAAGCCAAGGAGTTGAAGGTTCCTAGAGCCAAAGAGAAGAAGAGAGAGAGTCGAGTGGCTGGCTGAAAGGCCAAGGCCATGAGGCCAAAGCAGAGACAGGGTTATGCTGCTGAACTCTCTCCTATGTACTAAGTGATCAGTTGCTACCAGTTGTATCTAGAATGAACAAGATGTAATCTCTGAAAAGGCTACGAGCCTAAAATTGTATTGTAACTGTTTGTTGCTGAATAATACAATGGCTCGATCTTTGGAGTGTGGGGTTTTTTATCCGAAAGGATTTTCCCCACATAAATCTTTGTGTTCTATTGTTTGTCTCATATTTCATGTCTATATTGGTTATGTTAGAGAATATGTTAATGCATGTTGTTGAATTTACATGTGTTTTTCTCAAAAGGATCAATGTGGGAAATAAATTGTGCCTGTTTCCGCTTTAGGACATAGTTGTATGTGTCTTTGAGGTAACCTAATCGAAATGAAAGTTACCGAAGGCACTATTGTTCTTAGAGATTTCTTTGAGATGCCACCAAATTTTCCTTACAATGATTATGCGTGTGATATGGTTATGATGTGATGTTTTGTGGTTACATTTTTATGATGATACATGGTTTATGATTATGGTTTTTATGTGTTTTACGATTACGATTATGATGTTTATATGGAATAATAAATTAGTGGATATATGCATAATAGAATAATGTATAATGTAATAATGGTTATATGTAAAATGGATGCATGTGTATGATGGATAAATTTAATGGATATGTGATGAACATAAATGGGTTAATGCATTAATGGATATGTTTATGTGTAATGGGTTAATGGATATATGAATGTGTGGATGGATTAGTATATGTGTAAGATTAATATATGCATGATGAAGCAATGGATAATGGATTTAATGGATGCATGGATGTATGATGGATATAATATATGAATGATAATGATTTTATTTATGTATATGATTATGTGTGGATTATAATGTTCAATTGAAATGAACTTTTATTAGGGTTATGATATGTATGTTAATGATGTGTATGATGTATGCATAATGATTAATGTGTGAATGATTTATGATAATAAATGTGAATTCTTAATGTATAATGTGAATAATAGTGGTAATGGATGGCACAAATGTTCTAGAAAGGGGAATAAAATCTAAACATACTTGGTTTAGGAAACGAGATATTTCTTAACCAAGGTTGTTTGTACTGTTAGGGATTTCAAAATAGTTTGACCTCTCTTAGTCATTATTTGATCATGATGAATGATGGATGTGCAAATGGCAATGTGGAATGAAATGTATGACTATGAAAAAGGAAAAACTATGAGGGTACCCCTAGGTAATGCATAATGTTTTATTTTTTTGTGTCATGATACAAAATATAGTTTAGTCTCGATATGTAGGGGAGGATGTATGGGGGATGTAGGTTAGGTGGGATGAAGAATATAGTAACCATGGGGATAAAGGGATATGAAGAAATGGGTTGGAATTATGTTGGAATTATGAGCAGTCCTTAAGTTTGATATAGAAAAAGACATTGTGCTCCAGTGGTATAAATGACCAAAGGTGTGATCATGTTCTTTGCATGGACTTAGAATCACAAAACACACAAAAAAAAATATTGTAACTTATCACATAATGATTTCTAATAACCTTAGTGGACCATAGAGGGGTTATTTTGTGAACTTGAATGTTTTATCCACCTCTAACTAAGGTACAAACTATCATTAGTGAGTTAGGATAATCACAAACATACCATACAAAAATGACCAATTCCTACTTCACACTTTGTCCTTGACACACCAAGATATAAAAAAATCTAGGTGACCTTGACTAGGTGACTCCATAGGCTCGAAAATCATAAAAGATAAATCCAGAAAGGAGAAGCTAAATCTCTTGCCAAAGGTAGGACTAATAGATGTTGATGTCAGGCCAAGGAAGGACTCATCCTATGAGGAAAAGAAGGGTGAGATTATGATGGATGGCAAGGGAAGTGGAAAGACTTTAAGGATCCCATTGATGCTTTGGAATTAGCGTTCTAATGTAGGCATGCTTTTCATTTGTTTTTCTTTGTTTGTCCAAGGGTGACATGGGTGATCGTTTGGGGTGATGAAACTTTATTATGGGTGGAATTTGATTATAGTATGGATGTGTTTTTTTATGTTATGAGCAACTAGGCACAAAAAGACCACTTCCCACTATACATGAAGGGGTGGAATGGGAATGGTACATGGATATTATTATGTAGGTTGGTGAGAGAGGTGGTAATCATGTAAACTGTCTAATCTATCATGACATAATTATAAATGTTAGTCAAATGACAACATAGGAGTTATGGGTGTATGATAGGTTAGGAATATGGTAGAGAAATATCTCTGGTTATTAAATTAGGGGAAGTGTGACATGTTCAAAGCCATAGTTGGAGAGGAAATCGACGAATGCATTGTGGATGGTAAAAGAGTGACCTAATAGATGGTGGATACATGACCCTACACATGACACTTGTTTGCAAATTTTTCACCATGGTACTTGCCCAAGGTGCCACAAAGTGGTTTTCACCATTGTATGGATGATTTCTCTTTACTATTTTTGTATTTTTGTATTTTTTTTAATTTTTTGGTTCTTCTTAAGCGAATAATTTTTTGAGATGAATAATATTCATGGGATATTAAATGGGTTCTCCCTCCATGGTGGCTAATTGATATGCCCCTGGTCCATATTTTTTTGTAACAATGTAAGGGCCTAGCCAATTAGGTTCAAACTTTCCCTTCTTTTCTCACTCTTGTAGATTACGTTGATTCTCTTTAAGGATTAGGTCTCCAATGGAAAATTATCTTGGATTGGTCTTTTTGTTATAATTTTTGAGGAGTTTGTTTTAATATGATCTAAGATGATTGAGGGTATTTAAGTTTTTTTCATCTAGGAGCTCCAACTGGTGAAGGTTTTCTACTTGGTAATCTTCATCGTCAATAAGGTGTTGCAGAGAAATTCTCAGTGATGGGAGTTCAACCTAAATTGGCAAGATAGCTTCAACACTTTATACCAAGGAATAGGGTGTAGCTCCAATGGGTGTGAAAAAAATAGTTTGGTAAGCCCACAAGGTAGGATTGAGTTGTAAATTCCAATCTTGACTAGCTTCATTGATTGTTTCTTTAAAATTTTAAGAATTATTTTATTTGTGGCCTCAGTCTGGCTATTTCCTTGTGGATAATATGGAGCGAAGAAATGAATTTTGGTGTGGAATTGCTGACATAGGTTACATAAATATTGGTTCTTAAAGGGACACCTATTTTCTATGATGATGGAGGTGGGAATATCAAAATGACAGATGATGTAATGGAGTATGAGTTAGGAATTTTTTTTCCCTATAACATAGGTCATAGGTATAACTTTGACCCACTAAGGAAAATAATTATTGATGGTTATTATAAATTTATGACCATTTGATGAAGTAGGATGTATCTTGCCAATAAGGTCTAACCCCCATCGTGAGAAAGGCCATGTAGTAACAATAGGTTGCAATTCCTATGATGGTTCATGAATCAAATCATCGTGTTGCTGACAAGGCTTACAAAATTTTTCCATGTTATTTGCATCTTGTTCTATTATGGGCCAATAATATCTAGTATGCAGAAACTTCTTGACTAACAATGGTCCACTAGAATGGGCCCTACAAATACCTTGATGCACTTCATTTAGGAAATTTTGAGCTTCTTTTGAATCCAAGCATCTTAGGAGGGTACCATCGAAAGAATGACGGTAAAGAGTATCTCCAAGGAGAGTGAAACGGGATGTTTTTAGATGAAATATTATCATTGTGAGGATGAGAGATTAGGTGGGATGGTGTTATTATGTAGGTATTTGTATATGTCTTGATACCAAGGAGAATTAGGACCAACAATATCACAAATCATTTTAGATTCAGGCATATCATAAACAGGAAAAAAATTATTTTCAATTAGGAACTCATACAGTTGATTATTTTGTGAGACATCAACAGGGGAACAAATGGTAGCCATGGAATTTTTTGCTTTTTTTTTTATTCTAGGTGTCTAATCAAACTATATTTGCATTAAGTACTCTTTGAAGTTGTCTATCATACACTTGTAGGGTAATAACTTGTCATGTTTTGTCTAATATTCGTCATTTACTTGTTTAATGACCAATTGAGAGTCCCTACAAACTTGTAGTTTTGCAATTTTCCATTGGATGACAAGCTTTAATCCTATTATCAATGCCTCATTCTTCTATATTATTTGTGCAAGGAAATGTGATTTTGTAGGACTTAGTGATACAATCTCCTTGGGGTGTAAAAAAAAAATCCTAGCCCTTGAGCCATGTGTAAAATATCTATCAAAATATAGATTCCACCATGTGCCTTCTTCTATAGTCAAAATATTCTCATCAGGGAATTCAGTCAATAGTGGATGATTATCTAGCAAAGGGGCATCAACAAGATAATCAATGACTACCTATCCTTTGATGGATTTTCTATCTACATACTCAATGTAAAATTCACTTAGAACCATTATCCATTTAGCCATTCTTCTTGTGAGAGTTGCTTTTGAGAGTAGGTACTTTAATGGATCCAATTTAGAAATGAGCCGATTTCTATGATTAAGCATGCAATGTCATAATTTATTAACACAAAAAACTACTACCAAACATGATCACTCTATTGGAGAATAGTTCAACTCACATCCTACTAGTGTGCGAGATATGTAGTATATAGCCCTTTCTTTTCCTTTATCATCGTGGTGATCCAATAATTCCCCCAGTGCCACTTGAGTAGGTGATATATACAAAAGGAGTGGTTTATCTGGTTTTGGTGGAACTTCGACTGGTGGTGATGTGTGATGACCACACTTGTATGTCAAATTTAAAACTTTTTATTTTCAACTATAGTAAATAAGAACAATGCCATAATGAAAATTTTTTCCTTTCAAATACATAAACATGATACATCAATTTTGCAACTATAATTGTTTCATTCCAAAAGAACTACAAAGTATGAGGAAAGAAATACATACATAGCCCAAAGGCTTTTGGCACCAATAGAAGTAAGAAGGTCCAAGAGTCCGTCCTATCAAGTCTTGGATCATCGGTCAGTTGTTGGGGAGGAGAAACATCACTTGGGCATTTTTCCGCCAACCATGGACTTATAATGCGGTCCCCCGCATGATCATTTTGCAATGAACGGCCCTCCCTTCGAAGAAGATATTGGTGGGGTATCCTTTAACAACTACCAATTGGACATAGTGTTGTGATCCTACAAAGCTAGATTTTGTGCAACTGGCAACTCTCGATCTAGGATGTATTTTGGGATCACAGTGAACTGACAGTGTAATACTACAACTAAATGGTTCCTTACACTACTTTGGCCAAAGTATTTACATTCAATGAAGAACATAGGTCATTTGTCACATACACTAGCTAGGTTCAACTTGACTTGAGGCTATCTTACCCTACGCATAGGTTGATCTATCAGGGTAGTCCATACCCTAGACTTCCTACAACAATCTAACTCCTAAAATGGAGATAATTTAAATAAGTACCTACAACTAACTCCCTTATACATGATACTCTCATCCTAGGAGGTTCATTAACTTGGCTAAGTTAACTTGTATCTAGTTGTAACCTGTAGCTTATTAAATGCTCTCAATTCATTCCTAGTATTAATTAGCTATGTACAAGCATATACTCCATATATGGAGTCAATAAAATTAATGCAGTTTTCTCTTTGATGCTTAGTGTAATCCATACACTAATGAATGAAAAACTAATTGAAGAGAACATGCAAAATTTATCTTATTTCATAAATTATCTTTGCTGATAAACATTTATCCTTTAGATATTTATTACTAAGAACACCAATCTTCTCTCTCTATTCTTTATAGACCAAATATATGAAATAGATTTCCTTCTAAATTCAGAAACAACAGTAAGCATAAACAAGACAAGAATTAACATGCCTGATACGAGCTTCCTTCAGTTGGTTGAAATAAGAGAATTCTTCTTCTCCAGTCTACCACCAATAGGACTTCTAGCTAACTGTGCTAGTGAATTCTCAATTCAGCTATTGACAGTTTCAAGCTGTTGTTCTCAGACACTGAGAATGCTTCTTTCAACACTACAAAATACTCCCCTAGCAAACTAATGACTTCCTTAACAAATGGTGAATACTCAAACTGTGCTCTCAAAATGATAATTGCCTTCTCAACTGAAACAACTCTCACTCTTGAAAGAACATAAATGAACTTTTGATTTCTATTTTCTCGTGTGTTATGAGTGAGCATTTGCAGGCTTTATATAGTGTTGGAAAACTTAACCATTTCCCCTTTTCATGGCGTCTGTGCTGCCAATGGGGCTTGGAACGCTTCAAAGGAGAAATGTGTCGCTCTATGGAGAAGATTTCAACCTCCATTAACTGACAGCAATGAGGTATTTTCATTTTGCACATGTCCAGTTCACAAAATTGTGACACCTTCTGATATTGGCGTGATTCAATAGGTAGGGATAAGTGATGAATTAATACAAGACTATTTCCTAGGTTGAATGGCATCCACATCTCTATTTTAGCTATGCACGAATTTACTCGACCGTTTTCAGTTGCTTGGCCCTAGTCGCGCGATTCTTCCTGCGCGTTTTTACTTCTTCCGCCATTTTCAACAGGCATGAACTCATATTTTTTATTTATTTTACTCTTTACAACTTTGATATAGTCCAACAGGAAATATTTGAATCTTGACGCATTTGACAATGATATTTGATTCAATATAGAAGTCAAAATAATTTGATTTCAAAGAAATATTAATTTTTAGAGAAAAATGTTATTTTTCCAAATTCGTGATTTAGTTTCATTTCTCTAATGAATATTTAATAAAATTTTGATTTAAATTCTATTTGATTTTCAAATCTATTAATAAAATACATATATATATATATTATTATATTAAAATATTTATATAATATAGTTTTAATTTACATTAAATATTTATGTATAATTATTTAAATTAATAATTTAAATAATCTCGTATACATATTTATATTTTGTAAAGACTATATTATATACGTATTTTAATATAATATTAAATATATAAATATATTTACCTTTACATCTATACATGTATATACATTTACATTTTAGATTATACATACATATACTACGAGCCAGTCAACATACTTTCACTATACGTACTCATGTAAATGTATATATATGCGTATATGTAAATTCTGAGGTAATATATTGTCATGACAGGTCAGTTGTGGGTATGTATACATGTATATATATATATATATGTATATCTCCTTTATGTATAAGTATTCATAAATACACTTATATTGATGCACACGTATGGCATATCCATCTGCTCTCATATGTTGTATCGACATGAATATACTTATGGACACTTTTACATACCGTATTTATATGTACATATACATATACACATGCCCACCTCTAACTAGAAACATTATTCCACATAAGATTATACTAGCAAGCATCACTTATTTACACATTCAGAAGTAGATACGACTCCTAATGTTACTAAACAAGCCTACGAATGACTTACCCTTAACTTCAACAATGACTTAGCTTACTCAGTCTATAGTTTGTGTGTGTATGCCCAATTGGTACTTGATTCTATTTACCCGACCAAGTTCCTCCCCAAGTGATATCTCTCCTCTGCCTGGAGGTATGAACTTGTTTCCTGCACATTATGACACGACAACGGGAGTCATATGCTCAAAACAAGGCAATATATAAAACATCGTAGAAAGTTAGAATAACATTATTCCATAACTTATATGCTACAATCATTCAAGAAATTACATCAATAGAAATATCAAACAAATGAGACAATCATTAGGACACATTCAATTGATCACAAGAACAATTTGTTTTATTCATCAAAAAGATTCAAACATTACAATGTATTTCCTATGCAGTAGTAGCTATACAATCAGGGTGTAATATGATGCAAGATAATCCTTAAGTTGTTGGAAGACCTGTTGGAAATTGTTATCCCATTTGAATGTAATATTCTTTCAAAGTAGGTGGGAAAATAGTTGACATTTGTTGGCCAACTATGCAATGAATTTTTTTGGTGGAGGCATTTCCATAATTTCTTTTACTTTGGTTGGATCCACTTCAATACCTTGGAAGGAGACAATAAACCCCAAGAGTTATCCAAATGTGACGCCAAACACACATTTCTTGGGATTAAGGCATAATTTTTATTTTTCTAGTTGATTAAATATTTTCTCTAATACTTCAATGTGTCCTCTTTTTTTAGATTTCCCTAGAAGTCATCCACATAGTCTTCCATGATATCATGTAGCATGTCATGAAAAATAGTAGTCTTTACTCTCTAATATGTAGCTCGCGTGTTCTTCAATCTGAAATACATTAATTGATAACAAAATTTTCCCCAAGAAGATATGAAGTTTGTCTTAAATGTTGGCCTTCTTCTGCAATTTAGATTTGATTATAGCCTGAAAACCCATCCATAAGGGATCACATTTTATGTCTTGCTATGAGATCTACGATAATGTCAATGTTTGGTAGTGGGAAATCATCTTTTGGATAGGATTTGTTGAGATCTCTAAAGTTGGTGCATGTTCAGAAGCCACCAATGGGTTTAGCAACTGGTACAATGTTAGAGACCCACTTTGGATAATCAATAGGTTTGATGAATCCAACTTCTAGGAGTTCTTGCAATTCTACTTTTACTAAGAGAGAAATTTGAGGATGCATCTTTCTGAGTTTTTTCTTAACAAGTTTTACATCGGGATATACTACTAAATGGTATACCACAAGAGATGGATCAAGGCCTTGCATGTTTGCATATGTCTAGGTGAATTTAATGGATCTTCTTTTGAGGAAATATACCAATTTCTAATTAATTCCATCTTTAATTATTTTCCAATTTAAGTGATTTTAGGCTCTTCACTTGTTCCAAAATTGATGTCTTCTATGTCTTCAATAAACACTATAGATGTCTCCTAGTGTCTGGGAATCGAATCAAGTTCCCATCCTCTAGTGCCTCAAGGAGGTTTTCACTGGATGATATGCCTTTTGTTTTTATTTTCTTGATCCAAAAGTGCCTCATTGATGTTTTCACTAAGGGATCATTCTTTTTTTTGTGATTGAGGCAAATGATTTACTCCCCAAAATAAGCACCTTTATGCAACTTTATTTGATGTTATTTCTTATGATCCCCTGAGGATATGTAGTCACAGACTCCCATGATTTCTACTATTGCTTCATCACCTCAGAATGTATCTAGCATGGGAGGTCCCTACTGGTTCCAAACAATTAATTCAAGATGTACAAGAGGGATATCAATGGATGATATTATGGTATATATATGGTCTATTTCAAAAAAATTAGCAATGGTTTGATGGGATTCTTCGATGACATCTTCTTGAGAGCTTTGATCAATAGAATTCTTACCACCTTTGTCATGAGTTCCTTGAGGTCTTATGGTTACTAAATCAGTCGTGTGAAATCCAAGTCCTTGATTATCTTTGTACTCTCGTAGATAAATGGGTTCCATTATTCCTTGCTCTTGTGCTCCCAATCCTTTTCCCTTATAGCTCATGTATTCACACAAATCATGCCCCTTAGGATATTAGTAGATATCAAGAGCAGGTGATGGTTGGTCATCTTCTTCCTTTTATAGCCATGAGGAGATGTCCAAAATTTGGTCTTCTTTGTCTAACAATACCCACTTATTAAAATTCTTTGAAGTTTTCTTTTGATTTCAAATTAATCGCTCGACCATATGATCATGGAAAAGTAGGGAGTTGTCCTATGTAGAAGGAATTTTGGATTGTATACTCCCCCACGTCCTTTTTCAGTCACCTTGACCTTGATCTTAGGGGTAGACTATGGAATGGATGAGGATTTTAATGTAGATGGATCGAGGTAATTGGACGAGGTTAATGCAACGTCATTGATGGGAAAATGATGGTAGCTCTTGTATTTTCTTTCCAACTTTTTTCAATATCAGAATGGTTGTGGATCAGTGGGAATGGTGACTTCCCTACCATTGTGTAGGAATTTTAAGCATTGATGGTAGGTGAAGGGGATGGTTTGCATAACATGTATCCATTGGCATCCAAGGAGGATGTTATATGGAAGATATAGGTCAAGGACATGACATAGAGTTTTCATAATGGTTGGGCCAACTTGAATAGGAAAATTTACAGTACCTTTTGATTCTCTTTATATATTGTCATATGCCTTTATTTTTATCTTCTTTTGGGGATCGATGACATCTTTTGAATAGACCAATTGCTCTACTAATTTTAAAGTACATAGATTGAGTCCTGACTCACCATCTATTAGAACTCTTGTAATGTTATGCTTATGTACAGTGGCCTCAATGTGTAATGGTTTATTATGAGGTATGTCAGAGTGGAGGCATTTTTTGGTGAACGTTAGATGGTGTGTGGATGATAGATGTCCAATTATGGCTTGGAGCTGGTTAACATTTATATCGCTTAGTACTCTAGATTCTTGGAGAGCTTTAGCAAGAGCTTCTTTATGCATGGGTGAAGTGCGAAGGAGTTCCAAGATAGATATTTGTGATGGTGTTTTGCCAAGGTTTTCAATGATGTTATATTTATTAGTGGTAGATGGAGTGGGTGATGAATATGATGCCCCTTGTATTGTCACTTGGCCATGATGGGTAGTGACAACACAATCAGGCACCTTGATGGTTATGATATTACATTCCTTAATTCAACCAATGGTTGTGTTGTGGGATGAGGAATTGATATTGTTATTGTATGTTTATGAAATAGTTTTGTAGGAGGGTGATGGTTTCCATTCATTATGTTGTGGGAAAGGTTGCATGTATATGCCTAGCTACTCATTTGGGGAGTTTTGATTTGGAATTTTAACTTCTCCCTTATCAATAAGATCCTGAATGTAATTTTTTAATTTCATGCACTTTATGGTACTATGCCCCTTGATTCGGTGATATTCATAACATTAATTGTCTTTATACCATGTTGGTTTTGGTTTGCTTTCATCAAGTGGTGTAGTAATTGGAAATTTGAGTAATTTTTCTTGTGCAAGTTTGTGAAATATAACGAACGTCAAGAGGTTCTCCCAAGGGGGTACATGTGTTTGGTTTGATTAGTTTGTTTGCCTCTTCCTTGAGGGATGGTAATTGTGTTGGAAGTTCCTTGTTAGTGTGATGGGGTACTTTGTAAATTTTACACATGCTTACTATCAGTTACTTCATCATTCATAACATTTTTTTTAGACCAAAACTTTGGTTTGTCATTGGATTGGTGATGTAGACACCTAAAATTGTCCTAACTAGCAAACAACACTATTTAACTAACTCTCACCCTTCTGATTAAATAATACATTATTATTTAAATATTATCATTTCTCATATTCATCTATTACTTAAGTGATTTAACATTTATTTAATTAATTCATCCTCAAATCACTATTTCACATCAAACGCATCAAAAACCCTAATTTCCCCTATTAATTGAATAATTGTACATTATTTAATTAATTTAGTTTTTCACCATTTTTGAAAAATTAAATAAAATCCATTTATTTAATAAATTCCTAAAACCCATAATTTCTACTATTAATTAAATAATATTACATTATTTAATTAATTCACATTTTCATAATTTTTGACCAATTAAATAAATTACATTTATTTAATAAAGTCCTAATCTAACTTTATTCCCCCTAATTAATTAAATAACGCCAAATTATTTAATTATGTTGAGCTAATTCACTTTATTCCCCTAAGTTGATTAAATTATTAAAACGTAATAGTTTAATTAAATCACTTTCCCTCCAAATTTGAATAATTTGAATAAACTATTCAAAATATCATCACAAATTGAATCAATCGAATGTAACTTTGTTTGCAAAAGTCAAACTTGATTTGCACATTCAACTCCAAAAGGAATTAATTAATTAATTATCCTCACCCACTTTCCTAATTGAGTAAATTACGAACCATCGATTGCTCAATCTATTTCCTGATAGATCAATCTATTTCCTGACTGATCAATCTATTTCCTAATTGATCAATCTATACTCCTGACATATCAATATATTCTTCAATCACACTAATTACGTAATCAATCTGCATAGATCATGCCCATATAAATCCTCTCAACATCTTTCAATCATCGATCAAGATATTCTACTACGCAATCTAGAGCGTTCATTTCAAATCAAAAATTCTATATAACAAACCTCTTTCCTCACAAAAAAGGATCAGAGAATCAACAAAGTTTATGCAATGAATTAATGCAATGATCATAATCACTATTGATAAAGCTTCAACCCACATCTTGATCAACACACACATGTTCTTCAAAGCTCTCACACACAACAATGGAGGCTTCACATTGATACAAACAAACCAACATCTTTGCAAACACACTTCAACATGGGATGGTAAACTTTCCTTTATTTTTGAATTCATTATGACATCGTAGGATTTCATTGTTTGTTTTCAATAACTTAAAAAGCTTCATTTCATGAGTAATGGGCATAGATCTTGATCATTTTTTTGGATTAGATTAGTTTATATTCATTGTTTTGATCTTATTTATACTTATCGATTTCCCCCTTACATAGGTGAATATTTTCTTTATGGTCTAAGTTGTAGATTTTGATTACCCCTTCAGTGATTAAATCTTTTTCAATTATTAACCCTTTTTCAATGACTTAGTCAAAGGCGTTGACACATTGCAGTTGTAAATGTAGGGCTACATTTGGATGTAATTTTTTTATAAAGATGTTCACTAATTTTTTTGGGTACTTGTAAGGGGAATCTACTTGAAAGGTGTCTCCATCTTTGAAAGAATGTGGAAAAAATCTCCCCATTACTCTATTTGGTTTTGCATAACTTAGCCAAATTTATCTCTTGGTCAATGTTATATGAAAAATGGGTCACAAATCGTTTAGCTAAGTCAGCAAAGGATGTTATGGATCCTCGGGGGAAGTGTGTGAACCACTCCAAGGCTTGACCTCCAAGACTTCTAGGGAATAACCTCATGAGGTATACATCATTGTAGACAACTTCTTGGCATGCCACTCTAAATTATTTGAGGTGTTCAATGGGGTTACCTTTCCCTCTATATTTGTCAAATGTTGGCATTTCATAATCTTTGGGAAAGGGAATGAATAGTATGGATTGGTCAAACGGGTAAGGGCATATGTCCTCATATCTATAAGTCTTCTTTGTTTGACTAAATTGGAGCCCTTGGATCATGCCTTCATCTTGTGCAACTCTTGGCCTAGGTTGAAATTATTGGACAAAGGATTTTGGAAGTATTTATTGTACATATGTTGGTGGTGGTGCAAGGGTGTTAATGGGGGATTGTTCATGTATTGGTGATATTGTTGATGACTAGGTGTTAAGCGGGGATTGTTGATGTATTGGTGATATTGTTGATGTTTATAGTTTGATGTTGGAGGATTATTAGGAGGTGGGGGAGGGGGATGTTGATGTTGTGGATTTGAGGTTGGGGAATTGTTATTATTGTGTGGAGGGAGATTGTTGGTATGTTGGTGTTGAGGGTTTGATGTTGGAGGATTATGGAAATTTTGGTGATTAGGAGGTAGTGGTGGTAGGATGTTGATGTTTAGGTGATTTGGGTTTGGAGGATTATTAGGAGGTGGTGTTTGGGGATTATTGGTGTTTGATGTTGGGGGTTGAGAGGCCTTAAGTCCTTGTGGACTAATGAAGTTTGTATGGATGGATGTGGTAGTAGTTGGGTTGGTGGATGCATAAGTGACATGGGGGTTGGAAGGGATAGTGACCCTTAGTTGTGATGAGAGTGGGGGTAAATTATCAAAGGAATGTATTTTGTTGATGAAGGGGGGTGGATTAGGATTGGGTAGCATACCTAGGATGGTGTCAAAGAAATTGGAAGATGATGAAGGGTTATTAAGAGGCTCATAACTCCTTATTTGTGAGATGTCAAAGTTAGAGGTTAGCTTAGCTCTCTTAGCTATGATTTCAATTAGGAGTTTATTTTTGCTAAGGAGCATTAGTCTTTCCATCATCTCTTGGTTGTAAGGGTTGGCAACAAATTCCCTTAGTCTAGGGGACTCTTCTTGTATGTCTATAATTTCCTCATGGGGACTAGGTGGTTGGGATGAGTTGGTGTTATAAAATGCCCCTCCTTGGGATTCCATTAGTTTCTTAGCTTGTGATCTAGTAATTGGCATGCAAGATAAGGATTCATTTGAAGGAGTTCCCTTGAGATAATGGGTTGTGATGGTTATGTAAAATTATTGATGAATTAAAGTTGGGCTATGATTTTGGACTTAAGGTTGATTAAGGATGGATGTTTGCTAGATGTTTAGATGAATTTTGGACTTGAATTGGACTTAGATTTATGATTGGATGGTATTGGAAAATTATGGACCTTGGACTTAGTTTGGATGAAATTTAAATAATAATGGATGAAAATAATTAGGTAAGCCTTGGATAATGGATTTTGGATATTCAATATGATTAGAGGATTAAGATTTATTTATAATGATTGATTGATTTAGGATGATTTGGATTGAATAATTATAGGATGATCATTAGATAAGGGATATGTGAAAAAAAAAATTCACAACAAAGACTAGAATCTAGATCCTTAGGATATGGTGATTTTGGATTTTATCTTTGCTTACTTATGATAGAATAGTTCCTAAGCAAAGTTAGATAAAGGATGTATTTGAAAAAATTAACCCAATGGAGCCAAATCCTTGAGCTAAATAATTCAAAAAGATGGGCTAACCAAGGATGCAACTTAAGATAGGAAATTTCTTAAGCTACCCCTAGATTAGTAGGATGATTAAGGATCTATATTAATTTTAGCGAAAAATTTGATTTGCAAGAGTGATGGCTAGGTTGGATGAGGATAGTTTTGATTTGGATAGTGATTAGAAAAGTTAGGAAGATGATCTAAGTGTTAAATGGAAAAATGGGATGACAAGGATGATGATAAGAATGATAGGTATGATAATGATGATAAAAGTAAGAATTAAAGTCTAATGCCAATTCCAAAGTTGAAAGATAGGGGTGGGAATGAATGATGATGAATCCTAAAAAGGATGATAGGGTGATTGTGTTGGTAAAAAGATAGAAATGGTGATTAAAATGATGAAAGTGATTAAAATGATGGAGAAATTAATGATGGAATATCCTAAGGGTTTTCCCCAAGTCTAAATGATGGGGAGGGTGGGATGTCTAAAAAAGATGGGAGATAGGGGGATTATGGAAAGATGAAAATTGCAAAATCTAGATAAAATGATGAAGTGTTAAATGGTAAGGTTAATGATGGTCAAAGGATAGTTGAGTTGTAGAATATGTTGGACTAGTCAGGGAACCCTATGAGGTCACTATCAGAAGAATAAGGTTCCTAGGCGAGATGTAGGCACAAATTTTCAAACAAAGCCAAATGTAGGTATAGTTTTGTAGAGGACATAGGCACAAGTTTTTAATGATAGAGGCATAGAATGACAGTGTTAGTGTGGAAAAGTGTAGGAACATTTTTGTAGAGTACAAACACTAGGATTTTTTATGGAGGTGCAATTATTCTAGTCTTAAGCACAACTCTATGTCTGAGTGTTTTGGCAAGAGATTTAACAAACAAGAAAAAATGATGACCAATTTTGATCAATTTTAAAGCATATGGTCAATCCTGATTAGCCCCTTGGTTGATTCATTTTACATTGGTTTTACACAAGAAGACACTCCAAAAAAATTTTTACAAACCTAAATTAGTTGAGTGGGTTTATAGACTAGTGTAGGCCCACCACCCAAGCAAGCTTGGGTTAATAATCCTTGATACTTGGGTTGAGAACCCGTTCTTGTGAAGGCGGATAGGTAGAGGTCCAGTGACACAGGGTTGTCAATGGACACCAAAGGCACACCTTCTCTCTCTCCTTGGGAGACTTTCAAGAAAACCCAAAGATTTCTATTTCAACCTAAGGGAGTATGTGGTGAGTAACTTCAAGTTATGATTTGCATCCCTTGCACCACACTAGCTATGTTTGAATGCCTTAATATAGGTTACACAATGTTTTTCTAGGGTGTCCTCTAAACACCAAGAGGGTGCATGAGGAACATTCATGAACACTAGCCCATCACAAGCATGGGTTAGGAACTTTCGGTAGGAAATCTTGGACCAACCCTTCATGCCTAGCTTGGAATCGCCCTAAGCCTCAAAGCTTCACCAAACATGATGTGACTAGATTGGGGTATAAATTTCATTCTCCCCCTTTTTACACCCTATCAGTAACACATGGTTGAGGTCATCTCCTAGGGTGATGAAATTCCTATGTAGGCCTCCTAAAGGGAAAGGTGTGTTAGGTTTTTTTGACCCCCAAGATCATATGAAGTGTGAGGGGAGAGCATACACACAAAACTAGCACCCCTTGTTTACCTAGAAAACTAAAAAAAATGAAGAAATGCAAATATTTATAATCCCCAAGATCACTCTAAGTAAAGGGGAAAGCATACACTTATCGCACCCTTCAAAACATGGCACACAAGTTCATTTACCCACTACTCTACTTTTAGTGCCTAATTTAGTGGAAAATAAAAAATATTCTACAAACGTCATGTAAAACCACATATTAGTAGTTTTCTTAGCTTAGTCTTTGTCAATTCGAACAACTGCACCACTTGTTAGTCCACCACATTAGCTAAAAAACCAAAAAATTGAGAATATAATGTAGGCGCAACTTTATAGAAAGACAAAAACAAAAGCGCAAAAAACTAGAAATCAAATTGTATACCTGAAACATAGGCACTGAAACAAATAAAATTACACCTATGCACAAAACCAAAGCACAATAATAGACAAAACTATGCCTAAGATTATAAAAAATATTTGCAAAATCTTGTAATCTAACTTTCTATTAATGCGATGATATTTGCTTAGTTAATATAACCTACTATGGTTTTATTGATCAATTAGCTCTTAAAAAATGAAGATATTAAAATTCCTAAGTATAGTAAGCCCTCTGCCTTGAAGTAGAAGTGCTACTATATGAAATAGAAGCATGACTAGATGTTGCAAAAGTGCAAAAAGTCACTACAGAGACACAACAGGTCTTTGTGTAAGTGCCAAAATACAAAGTGCAGGTGTTGCAAGTCAACACAAAAGTGCCACTATTTTTTACGTAGGCACAACAAAATAGGGACCCAAAATAGAAATTATTAAAACATAAATGTTGTTTAAACAGTGTGAGTTCTTTGACATTAAGGGTTAATTTTAGTGCTCAAAACGAAATGTGAGATGTGCAACTAAGGGAACTTGATTAACCTACATTTTTTTAAACTTGTGGGTAAATTTTATCTTATACCTTAGTGTAAATTTGTAGTTGTGAACCAAAAGAAGATTATTTGAAAAAAACCTAACTAGAGTAAGCTAGAAAAACTTAAATGATCACATAAACAACTAGCAATTTTCAAAAGAACCACTACAAACTAAGACTATTAGCACAATAAAAATAGATGACGACCAAATATAGGTGCAATAATTGGGCTCTTAGGCATCAAAATTCATGATGCAAGCACCAAATTTAGAAACACGGGCACAAAAAAATGCAACATAGGTGTCGAGATTCACAACAGAAGTGCAACTATTCAAAATGGAAGCACTATTCTACAAAAACTGAGACATGCGATAAAAAATCTTCATAAAACTCCAACAAAAATTAGTAAAACGGATGTGGGTCCCATCAAGCATGTCAAAATGTGAGAGGAAATAGTATGTAAAGGTAAATAAAGAACAAACACAATGAAATCAATGCATAAGCATAAGCTATACCTTCAACACCTCTCCATGGATTGAGCACTAAAAGATGCACCCAACTCTTTTCTTGATTTTCTCTCAAGGATGAATTGAAATGTGGATTGCTCACTCACAATTATAGCATAATAAGCCTAAGTCAACTCAAGATGGTGAAATGAGGGGAGGAGACTCCAATTTGTAGAAATTGGATGAGAGGAATGGAGGGCTAGGATTTCTTGACTTAATCAAGGGTGGAGATTAAGTGGTGGTGAGGATAAAGAGCATTGTGACATGTGTCATAATGGGGAGAGGTGGAAGTGATGAGGTGTGCTCACATATGTGTGAGCACACCTTGGATAGAGAGCACATTTAATTTTGGAGGATTGTGTAAGAAGGTGTAAGAGATGGTGAGGGTAGGTGAGATCTCACACATGTGTGAGAAGAGGGTAGAGGGTAAGGTAGGACACTTGTCACCTTGTGGTAAGTTTTAGGGAGAGATGAGAGAATTTAGAATTAGAAGAAATTGATAATGATGATTATTAAGAAATGTTAAATCAATTAATCAAGGATTAATTAATTTAATAGGATAGGTCGAGTTAATAAACCATGGGTATTTAACTTGGGTAGAGTCAAATATTGGAGGATGGGCTAATGATGATTAGAGGAGGGATAATGATAACTAATCAAAGATTAATTAACTTAGGTGGTATTAGAAGAAATGGGAATAATGGTGGGATTAATTAAATAGCTCAAATATTTAATTAATTGGAAGAACTTTAGTCTAAAGAGTGATATAATTAATTAAATAATAAAATATTTAATTAATTATAAGAAGGTAAGGGGTAAATACTTTTGATCCGGAGCTATGAATCGGTGAGGTCACAAATAGGGGACATTATCCCCAAGATAAATTATCAATGATTTCCACCCCAATGGGGTTTGAACCTTGATGGCAAGAATAACAACATAACAACTCAAACATCACACCATGCCACTATTGGCAGAAGAAGGTAGAATAATTAATTAAATGATAAATGTTTAATTTATTAAGGATCAAGAGAGGTGAATTAATTAAATAATAATATTTAATTGATTTAAGAGGAAGTGTTGTTAGAATTAGGGTGACGATAGAGACATCAAGCCTAACATAAATTTGTGTGAAATTGAAGGGTATCAAGAAGTGTCTTGTAATGCCTGAAGGTTTTACAAGAAAGCATTGTTGGTTGATGATGTCGAGATATGTAGGTTAATTGGACTTCATGGAGATGTGAGGGGGATTTGGATAATATCCACTACTATAGGAAACTCTATAGATCTAAGATTATTTTAAAGTTTTATGTGTCACCCAAGAGATGGAGTTGTGGGGAATTGAAGGAAATAAGAATTGTAAGAAAACATGGTAGATCAAGACACATTCAAAAACATTGAGAAGTTATGCAGAAATAGAAAGAATTAGCAATCAATAGAAAATTCAAAACCAAAGGGACTTAGCAACCTCAAGGCATCTAGGATAGGTTCAATGTTTTGTAAATCTGGGTAGGAGCTCAAATTCTGCAACAACATAAAGTTTGTTTGAAATAACTTCAAACTCCATCAAATTTGAAATATGGACACCCATCAAGCTCTTCTATGAGATGAAGAAAAAATTTGGCCAAGAAATAACTATAAGCCTTGGAAATTTTAGATTTGGGTACTTGATAAAGAACTAAAAAGGGGAAAATTGTAACAACCACAAGCACACCTAAGCAACAAACCTATAAATTTTCTCAGATCAATTATCAAAAATGGGCAAGTAAAGGAAAAGAGTAGACCTGTTATCCTCAAATTCAATTATGATCAATTCATGGGACAACCCCTATGAAACTTGTCCATTTCATAGCCTACATTCTCTAAGCACAAAAAATGAGACAAATCTTACTTTCCCTTGTGCATGGTCCCAAGCCTCAAAAATTCATTCGAGTATCCAGTATTTCCACCTTTTGAAATTTTTAAAAGGGAAAAAAGTTGCAAATATCAGTTTTTGGGAGTTAGTCATTTTTTCTTGCCTATGTGGGGGTGCTAAATTTTAGCGGCCTTGCATACTTGATGCAAAATAAAATATGGAGCGCTAAATTTCAGCACCCTTGCATTTCTTCTACTGATCACTTTATCTCATGTAAATTTATTAAAAATAAATGCTAGCACATTTGTAGTCTTGCACAAGTGTATTTATGATAAGTTTTAATGTATTTTAACTCAACTTTAAATTGATGTTAAACCTTTCTATTTTTATCTTTGTCATTCGTGTTGTTCATTTGAGGTCTCCCTTTTCTTGAACGCATCCTTTGAGCTTGTGTTTGGATTCTCATGAAGATTTGGGTAGATTCATCTAGGGTTTCATCATCGTTAGTTCTTTGGGTATGTATATTTTTGCATTTTATGTTAATATTTTCATCACTTTGATTGAAAATTTAGGGTTTGAATAACATGGTGCTTCATTTATTCTTGCTTATCTTTTTGTTTTTGTTTAGGGTTTGTTTATTATGTTCTTGGTTTTACTTGACTCCAATGCCCTTTGTTTGAACCTTAGAGTTTTGAACTTGCTTCACTAGTTCTCATGAACAAACCAAACAATATCATCATACACATCATGGGTTTTAAACCTCATATTGCATAAGATGATGTTTCACCATCCCTCATTCATCTTCCCTCCACATGTAATGGTGGGAATTTCCCCACCATTACATACATTAAAAAATGTTAGAACCCAATTAGACCATCAAAATATCATAATGCAATGCAAGGTTTAAACCCCACACCACATGTTTCCACCGTTCAAATAGACTATCATAACTTGCATGTTAAAGCAGTAAAGCTTTTTTCTTATACATGCACAATTGTTCCAATCATAAGTATTGGCATGGTTTTTTCTCACAATCGCAGAAGTATGTAACAAATGCCAAGTTAGCATGTAACAGTGGTGAATTTCACCACTAGTGCATGGTAGGTCTCCCATGAACCAAACATAAGTGTAGAGTCGGTAAAATTTACCGCTCACACCTATAAAATATTACCTCAAAGGTAAGGTTGGTGAAATTCACTGCTCAAACACCAAATGAGCCCAAACCATCAAAGGCATGTATGAGCAATAAATTTTACTACTATAACATGACTTACATCCCATTTGCTAAGCATGCAGATTTATTCTCCCACTTTACACTTAGTCAAATACTACCACATGCAAGGTTTTTTCTCATGGTCATAGAAGTATGCAACAAATGCTAAGCTGGCATGTAACAGCAGTGAATTTCACCACTAGTGCACGCTAGGTCTCCCATGATCGAAACATAAGTGTAGAGTCGATAAAATTTACCGTTCACACTTATAAAATATTACCTCAGAGGTAAGGTTGGTGAAATTCACTGCTCAAACACGAAATCAGCCCAACCCATCAAAGGAATGTATGAGCAATAAATTTTACCACTATAATATGGTTTGAATCCCATTTGCTAAGCGTGTAGATTTCTTTTCCCACATGTAGGGTCAGAAATTTTTTTTGACCTTGAACTTAAAGTGTTTTACCCCATTTAAGGATGGAGAATTTCTCTGCCCTTGCATATTTTTGATCTACACTGTGTAGTAGCACTAAAAGTTAGCGCAATTGCACACAAAAGTTAAAAACACATGTAAAGGCTCAAAATTTTACCGCCTTTACACCCAATCATGCTAGCACCTAAAAAAGCATTAAATTTTAGCATCATTACACCAAAATGAAAATTTTAATGCTAATTCTCAAAAAAATTCTACCTTCACATCCAAATTACTAGTTTGCTTGCACCCACTCAGTTTTTCACCACCATTGTGTTGAAGGTTGAGGAGATTGTCATTGATGATGTTGTTTGGAAATATGAGCATGGATTGTATATAACAATGTATCATAGTGTTATCATTAATGTCAACATTGTTGCAGATCACTTTGGGTAAATCTAAAAGGTTTTGGAGTTGTTATGGAAGATATTTTGGCAAGATGATTTGGTCTGGAAAGTTTAGTTGTGTAGAAATTTTACTAAGTGTCAAAGATGCTAGTTTAGTGTTATAGTGTGTTGGTTTTTGGGTCCGCACCACTCCACAAATGAAGATATCACTCTTTGATTCTAACATTAATTTGGTGGATGTTGGATGCACCTAAATATAATATTTCATCATGTTTGGCATAGCAGTTTGAGAGTTATGGGCAACCGAGTTTGATTTGGCATATTACAATTGCTTTTTGTATAGTGTGTTTGTGTGGAAGATTTCACACATCTCTGTGAATGAGTTTTTGGACTTGCAGTGTTGATATTAAGTTACCAGATGTCAGTTGAGTCTAGATTCTAGATGGAATTGAGTTTTGAGGTCCACGTGTCAAGATGTGGATACATACATGAAGGGTTTTACTTTTAGGTCTTATGCGGAGCTAACCTAACATGTTTGATGATTATGCGAAGGATAAATGTGTTGTTATCTTATGTGGGATCTATTTTAGGTTCATACTGACCTATCTTAAGGAGTTTTGGATTTTGAATTGTGGCATGTGTTATGGATGACAAGTTTGGGAGCTAAAAAATTACATTTTGGATATTACATCTAATTAGGCTGACCTAATTGATGTTATACTTGATGTGGATATATATGTTGGATTTTTTTTGGTATTTTTGAAGATTTATATGTGACATGTATTATGTGTGATGTGAATTTGTACAAAGAAATGAAAATTGTGTTGTTGAAGATCTAAGTTGTGTGAATGAAAAGCATTGCAAAGTGTTGAATCAAAATCAGCATGAAGATAGTTATTGTGCTTCATTGGAACAATATTCCTGCATATTGCAGATGTAATTGTATCAATTTAAAATAGGTTTTGATCCACCATTTCTCTTTTATCTTTTTTCTCTATGGATAGTGAGTCCACCTATAGTGAGTATTTCTGTAATATACTATAACCATTTATAATATATTGTGAGCTAACTCTCACCATGGTTTTTACCATTTTGGGTTTTCCATGTAAAAATCTTGGTGTTCATGTATTATGTGATGTTGTGGATGTTTCCATGCTTTCTTTCCTTACTACAATTGAATATGCATTAGTTATTGGATGGTTGATGTTTGAATGGTTTAAGAGAATAATGATTCACCCCCCTCTCAATATTTTGGGTGCTCAAGAATTGGTATTCGAGATTGGCTCCTTGGAAGGAGCTTAACCAGTTTAGGAAGGTATTGGAGATTGAATACGTGGTTGATAGAATGTTTCCTATTTCTCCAGAAGAGATTCCTACTTTTGATTTTATAGAAGAAGATTACATGCTTGACAAAGATGGAGAGCTCAAAGTTTCTCTTGAATATCTAGATAAAATTGAAGGTGAGAAAAGGGATTTGATGGAAAATGTCAAAGAAGCAAATGAATGCATTAGAAAATTGAGAGAGAAAATCAAGAAGTTCAAAGAAAGGCATAAGGATGAACAGTTGAAACAAGCAAATGAAAATATCACCAGACTAAAAGTGTAAGTTGAAGAAAAGAAAAGAGTTGAGAAATGTCTGAATGCAATGGTGAAAATAAATTTTGATGAATGCATAAGGATTAAACAAGAAGTGGTTAACCTAAGATCAGATTTGGAGAAAACAAGAAGCCATGAAGACAAATTCAAGGCAAGTTATACAATACTTGATGAGATGATTGCAGGCCAGAAAACATCTAAAGATAAAGGTGGCTTGGGATTTGAAAAAGGTGAAAGCTCAAAAGCATATTAGAGACCTAATTTGGAAAAGAAGACAAATTAACGAGAGAAGACTAAGTACAAGAAGAACAATGAAAAAATCCATAATCAAATAAATAAAGCTAGAAGACCTCTGGTTAGACAACCAAATACTCAAAGGTACCCATCTTTTAATGGTTTTTGTTACTCTTGAAATAAATTTGGACATAGAGAAATGGAAAGTAGAAGCAAAATGAATTGAAATGTTTCATCCTTTATTGGTCAATGCTTTACATGCAAAAAAATTGGACACAGAGCAAGTGAATGCAAAAGCAAATGATGAATACATATAACAATGATTAAATGACTCAACCTTTCAATGGTTACTATTATACATGCTATGGATTTGGACACAAGGCTAATCAATATAGATCTAGAATGAATGGAAGGAATGTTGTTCAAAATAATGATGTATGTCACAATTATAGTAGACCTAGACATATTGCTAAATTTTGCAGAAGCAGAAACACAAGGAAAGATAATCCAGTAACAAGGAATGAACCAGTTAAAAAGGTGGATTTGATTGAAGTAAAGAAAGAAATGGAAAATATTTGGAGAAAGAAGGAAGAGAAAAAAGACAAGGGAAAATCTGTACCATCCTCTAGTGTAGATGTTTACTTTGGAAACTAAGCCAAGAGTTATTGCTTAGAGGGAGCTTTAATGGATATCCTTTATCCCTCACTAGAAAAGATGTGTTGAGGCTACAACATGACTATATGAGATGAAGATCAACATGCTTGATCTATTGGTAAATATTGTGGAAGAAAATATGGTATTGTGGAGCTTCGAAAGTTGACTGTGCATATAGTTTTAGGGTTGCTAGCTTTATGAATTGAAGCGTTTATTGTAGAATTTTGGTAGATCAAAGGGTTATAAGAAAATTTGATAAGGAAAACTCATTTCACAAAAGGAATTCAAAGAGGAGAAAAGCAACAAAAAGAGAAATCAAAGAGTCTAAGGTGATTTGAGATTCAAAGCATCGAAACCATAGTTCAGAGAATGAGTTAAAAAGGTATTTTGTGAATCATGTGTGCCCTAGTTTTTAGGAATTTATGTTTAAAAGAAGTTTGAATCTACATTGTGATGGCTACACCAAAGATTATAGAGGTTACGACAAAACCCCAACCAAAATTTAAGAAATACCTTGTGAAAGCCATAAAAGATGACCCACTAGGCACTTTCTCACACATTTTGTATGGGTTCTTACCAACTGAGGACATTAGGGAATATATTCACTAAAAAAATGGAACATTCTCCCAACAAGTTAACTAATGTATGGACAAATGAATTAACTAGTGAGGATTTTTCCCTAAAGTCATAATACAAAAATCTAGTTGAGAAGAAACTAGATGTGTGGTAGTGGTTCCCTAATTTCTTCTATGATAAAAAGTGGATTAGAATGACCTTGAGTAGAATTCATGATCACTTCATCTGGAATAAATACCCCACAAGATTACAAAGGAAGTGATAAGAGAGGTCACCGGTTTATGCTCCACCAGACTTGTCCCCATTCTAAAGTCTATTAAAAATAAATATGTAATGAATAAAATAGGTGCTACATTCGACCAAAGATCCCTTGCAGTGAATCTTATTAGAAATCAAGCCATTAGATATGTTGACATGGTCATTGGCTCCAAAATTTACTTCACAAATAGGGATAACTCTATTTCTACCACCACAATTCATGCAACACATGAAATGGTAGAGAATGGTGTAGAATATGATCTCTATGAGTTACTAAGGGAACAATAAATAGAGATCCTAAAGCAGACCAAGGAGAAGTATGTGTTTAAATATGGCACACTGGTTATGTGTTTACTATTCTACTTTTTGAAGAAGGTTCTTATAATTGGAAAGGTTAATTGGGTAAGTGGAAGGCCTATGGCACACCAAATTGTAGATTACAGGAGAATCCTTGGAGATTTCAATGCACAAGATGATGCCCTTACTACTTTCTTCATAGTATTTCAAAAAATAATGCATGAGAGAGAGAATTACAAGGAGTATTGTGGAAAAATACAAAGATGATATCGCATTCCTAGTTTCAATAGATCATTGCATTATGGAGGCAGTGGAACTAAGATTTGTTTGGCTTCTTGAGTTAGGCTATGAAGTGACAAAGGAATATCTTAATGGCTATGTGGAAATTCTATTGAAAAGTACAAAAGATGAGACAAAGCCTAGGTATGGGACTTTTGAGGAAAATTACATGGAAGTACACATGAAACAAAAATATCCATAGGTCAGGAAGAATGTTGATTCCATGGTTGATATATATGCACAAGAACATGGCATTTCAAAAGAGAAAGTACAATATGCTAGAGAGAGCCAAAGTAGATATGGGTGTTGGAGAGGTTTTAGGTAGCTCAAGGAGATCAGGTAGAATAGATACCACTCCACCATTTGTACAAAATTCCTTTGGGGCTTTACTTGTTTTTGGAGAGAAAATAAAGGCTACCACCAGTCCTTCGGTAAGGGAGAAATCCCCTCCGATTGTGCATGCCACTAGGGAAGAGAACAAGAAAACTACTACCACTGCACCACCTGTTGCCCCAGCCAAGAGGAGAATGAAATAAAAGGATACAATGAAAAAGGATATTGGAATAAATGTTGCTAATGAAGAGTAAAAACTGTAAGAAGAAAGACCACAATTAGTTTGAAAAATAAAGTGTGATGCTTCACAAGGTGAAGCTAGTGCAAAAAGGAAAAGAGTTGATATAATTGATACCAAGAGAGAAGAGGAGATAGAGAAAGAGAAGGAAGCTTGAAAGATACACATAAGGGAAAAGAAGGAAGCTACAAAGAAAGGTGCTCCAGAGAAGAAGAAAGAAAAGGAGACAAGTCAAAAGAAGTCTCCAGTAACAACAAAAAGTAGAAACAATTTGAGTAGAATTCATGATCACTTCGTCTGGAATAAATACCCCACAAGATTACAAAAGAAGTGATAAGAGAGGTCACTGGTTTATGCTCCACCAGACTTGTCCCCATTCTAAATTCTATTAAAAACAAATATGTAACGAAGAAAATAGGTGCTACATTCGACCAAAGATCCCTTGCAGTGAATCCTATTAGAAATCAAGCCATTAGATATGTTTCCATGGTCATTGGCTACAAAATTTACTTCACAAATAGGGATAACTCTATTTCTACCACCACAATTCATGTGGCACATGAAATGGTAGAGAATGGTGTATACTATGATCTCTATGAGTTACTAAGGGAACAATTAATAGAGATCCTAAAGCATACCAAGGAGAAGTATGTGTTTAAATATGGCACACTGGTTATGTGTTTACTATTCTACTTTTTGAAGAAGGTTCTTATAATTGGAAAGGTTAATTGGGTAAGTGGAAGGCCTATGGCACACCAAATTGTAGATTACAGGAGAATCCTTGGAGATTTCAATGCACAAGACGATGCCCTTGTGTGAATGAAAATATGCATATCAAATATGTAAAACAAAGTTGAATCAAACACACCAATGAAACTTTAAATCAGAGCATAAACTAAAAGAAGAGAAAAAAAACTCCATTTATGCTCCGAAAATGTCCCATTTTCCTCTATCTCCAGTGTTTTTGTTGAACCTAACTTGCTCTCATATTTTGTATACGAAGCTCAACAAAATGTCTTCCTAGAGAATGGGATTTAGAATAAATGCATGCTTATGTTAAGATGACATTAACAAGACTAAAAATGATAGCTAAAATATGAGATTACTAAATGTAATGATTTCTAAAACTGATAAATACTAGATGATATTAAAATAACGTGTGCATGTGAATGTAAGTATATGCAAGTGTAACCAATGCTTGGATTCACAGAGTTTTTTATAGAGTTTTCGAAAGACTCTGATTGGATGATGTGATCAACAGTTTAAATCAAGCTTGTTGAGATGAACGGTGAGAGATTTTTGAAAGTCGAGAGAAATGGAATGCTTCCTTCTACACAATTTTTCTCTTTTAGATCTAAGGAAAAGTTGCCATTTGAGAAGTGAGTAGGAGATAAGTCTCATAATTAAATAAATAAATTTATTTAATTACATGTGAGGATGAATTTAGAAGTTTCCATAATTAAATATTTAATATCTAATTATGTGTGAGAAGATGATAGAAAAGCGTTTAATTAAATATATAAAATACTTAATTAAATATGAAGTGAAGAAAGTTTCTAATTAAATATTTTAGAATATTTAATTATGTGAAGAGTGAGGAAAGTTTCTAATTAAATATTTTAGAATATTTAATTAAATGTAGAGTGAAGAATTAGAAAGTGTTTAATTAAATATTTAGAATATTTAATTAAATGTGAAAAAGATATTTAGAGGAATATCATTTGAATTTAAAATTCAAACTTATGATAATTAATATAAATAAATTATAAAATCTATTTAATTAATTAAGAGGAATATGGAAGATGGTAATAATTAAATAAAGTTATTTATTTAATTAAGGTAGAAGAATTATAAATGTGAACAATATAAATAAATAATTAAATTTATTTATATGTAGATGACTTTAGAAGATTAATTAAATAATTTATATTTAATTAATTAACAAGCTTGATTAACCATGACCATTTTTAGATGTATACATTTTCCCCTCTTTGAAGTGATGTGTGAAATGCATTGCTTCAAAGAAAATATTCTTGCTCTTGATTGCCCCTGATCGGAAAAATGTGACTGATATGCCCCTGATTTGAACCTGATATGTTTTTGATGTTGATATTGATGATGCCTCCTTGGGAGGTAAATCACTAATGATGATATGAGTTTTTGATAATGTTTGAAAATTTTGATTTGATGATGAAATTTTGGTCTTGATGTGAATTCAGTGATTTAGCTCTAAAAAAATGATGTATAAAGATGCCCCAGTTTGAAAAATAAGGTCAAATTGAGTTAAAAAATGAAAATATAATAACATGCCACAAAAACCCACCTTTGTTTGACCTTTAAAAGGTAAAGGGAGAAAAAGGGCAAGTCATTTTCACCTTTTGACTTTGAGAAACCTTCTGCTCTGACAGTGACTTGGCGAGATGGAGATTCCTTACCACAAACATAGATTCGAGGGGGCCCACCGATGCCAGAGACCAACTATGTATGGACCACCGGTGAGTCGATCCAACCCCTTTTGCTTTGAAATTTTCTATTTTGAATCATTTTTTAATGTATTTTGGCATGGATTTAGGCGTAAACAGTCTGGTTTAGCACTTAGAGTAGGCATTTTAGCACTTTCGACATTTGTTTTAGCGCATATAGGATTCCTTTTTTTTTTTGCATTTACTATGTAAAACCCAGTTTAGCGCATCTGATAGGTAGAGTAGCGCTTATAGGATACCGTAGGAAAATTAGTACTTTAGTGCATCTAGGAAACAATTTAGCGCTTTTAGGGTTGTCGCACATCTGATGAATAAAATCATTCTTTTGATTATAGTTTTAGCATTTTTAGGGAAATAGCACATGGAGGAAATGATTTAGCATATCCAAGGCACATAATGGCACATCTGAGTTTTAGCGCATCTGGGGGAAACTTCAGCACATACAGGGTTTTAGCACATAGAGGTCGCAGATTAGCGAATTTAGGAAATGTGTCTGTTTGATGAAAATGATGATGTTTATTGCTTCATTGGTCAATAGATATAAAAATTGTCTTATCATCATGTTGATATGGATAGAAAATATGATGAATGATGGATTGATAACTATGTTTCCCAAAGAGAAAACAAAGAGTAGATAGCTGATAACTTTGTCTCCCTTGAATGAAAAACAAAGAGTAAATGATTGATATGACTTTTGATAAATTTGCTTTTTGCGATAGAAAAAAAAAGTAGATGATTGATTGAAAACATATTTGCATTCATGACTCAAATACAAATAAGATGATAATTCAATTGTTGATAAATTTTCTTTCCTGAAAAAAAGAAAAAAAATAGTAAATGATGATAGAGTAGATTGATTTGATATTCAGATTGATAGATTGGGCATTGATTGCATGATATGAGTCACCTAGATAGAACACTTGATATGGGTTACTTGATATGGGTCAATTGATATGGGTCAACTGATATGGGTCTGATTAGTATGGGTCATTGATATGGGTCTAATTGGTATGGGTCACTGATAGATAGACATGAGTTAGATTGATTTGCTTGATGTAGATTGAGTTAATGATATGATTTTGATTGATTGTCCTTGTGATAACCGAAAATAGGAGGTTTTCAAAAACCTCCAGATTAGGGAGTGTCACTTTGCTGGGTGGGATCGGATACTGGAGCTTACACTTGATGATATAGAGCTGTAGTGGTATGCAGATTGGGACCTTTGTTTTCCATGCCTCCGATTCGGGTCAACAGGGGACTATTGATTGTGCCAGCAAAGAGGTGGCCTTCAGAGCATAACACCTTTTATTTTCCAATGGGTGAGGTGACTGTGACTCCTGAGGATGTGTACAAGATTCTAGGTATTCCAATGGTAGGAACACTTGTGTTCTATGACCATAAGGAGCTAGGTGGTACAGATGCCCTGAGGAGAGTGTATGGTGATGTGCATATAGCAGGGTATTGGGTACCATGGGCAGACTTTCGGGGGTATTCGGCCTTACCTATAGTTTTGGGTGCATTTATTGGAGGTCTCCTTTGTTTGGATCACCGGTCAAAGGGACTATCAGTGGGATGGGGGAGGATCCTCGAGCAGATGATGGTACAACCACAAAGATATGCTTGGGGGAGTTGCATGTTGGATCATCTATATCATGAATTACATCAGGTGGTTTACAGACGTTCAACTAGTTTATCATGTGGTGTTACACTACTCCAGATCTGGGCATGGGAGCATATTGTTGTGACGAGGCCACCATGTCCTAGAGTGAGGCCACCAAGCAAGCCATACATGTATGCATATTCTATGGCTCTTGTCTAGCCCAAGCTGGGAAAGTTGGATTACTGGAGACAGTGCCTCGATGATATGGATGCAGTGATATGGCGGCCATATACCAATTGCGAGCCATGCAATACATATCATTTAGAGATGTCGTTTGTATGTATACCTCATTTTTTGATAGGGAGGACCCCATTCATCATAGAGAGATTCTTGGCATTGCGGGTGTAGCGAAAGTTTGGATTTACACAGGGGATGCCTCAAGGTGTTGCACACTATGCGCCAAGCAAGGATGAGTTAGGATGGGGCCCTGGCATTTCATATCAGATAGCATATACATATTATATTGCTCTAGCGCCTGAGGCATGGGATGACAGACTGAATATTGTTGATGTTGGTATGTCTGATGAGTACTTTGTTTATTATCATACACATCCATTTCTGTGATTGACATGTCCAGATGAGCCAGCGCCCATTATTCTGGGATGACATGAGGATGCAGCAGGTGATGAGCAAGAAGTTGGTGGAGAGGAGGAGGATAGTGGAGAGGATGAGGAGAGCTCAGATGGTGGTGATGGGGATGATGGTGGAGATGATGGAGGGGAGGAGCGGGCGCCAATGAGACCGAGGCCAGACTTATTAGGTAGTGTTCAGATCATGCGGAGGCCAAGGACTAGGATTGGACGTCGGACAGTGATCAGGGTTGCTTCAACATATCAGTAGGCACATATAGCTACTCTACAGGCCCAAGTGCAGACACTTTAGGGTCATTAGGCGCAGTTGCAGAGCTAGTTGGCTCAGGCACAGAGTATGGCAGTGCAGTTACAAGAATGGCTTGCACAGGCACAGGCACAAGCATAGGTACAGATATAGATGCAGAAACCTCCTCCTGCCCCAGACCCACCGGTAGCCTAGTTGACAATAGAGCGAGACTCCTTCAGACGGAGGGTAGTAGAGGCAGAGGGTGTTGCTCAAAGGCTCATGGGTACCATGGAGAGGGCATCGCTATATGAGGCCATTGCAGAGGGCTTTGAGATGGCTAGGGAGGTAGAGTACTACTGAGTCTGATAAGAGGAGTTGTGTCCTCCTGGGCGCATAGAGACTTTCCCATGGTCCCACAGTAGGACCAAGACATAGACAACTACATAGAGCATGGGGGTTACCGGGCCTCGATGAGATCCTGATGTGGGGACGAGTCACAGGCCAACATCCTCCAGACTAGCTCCATCAGGGGGGTCCACCATCCAGCCTTGATCCATTGATGTAGGATTATGATGTATCCAATTTTGTATTTATTTTGATCATATCTCATGTATCTCTCTATATTGTTTGAGTTTCATTGGACATTTGGACATTTGTATTTATGTTGATGAGCGATGATATGCAGCAACAATGAGTTTTGATGACGTGTTACATTTTTTTGATATGATGATTTGATATGGTTATGCATTTATTTCAGCATTATGTGGTTTTGATGATTTATTGACTAACATGATTTGTAGGATGATTTGATATGCCAATGATATGATGATGATAAAATATGTTGTGTACTAATGATATAATGCAGGTGGATGAGGATGACAAAAAATGCCACGTGTAGAAATGATATGATATATGATATAAATGTATGTTGTGTTAATGATGTGGAAATGTAATGTTTGTATGAAATTCTTTTGTTTTTGGATTGTTCAAATGCCATAAATGATGATGATGTGATGTTGTGTTTATGAAATGCATCATGAACTTGTAGAATGATATGAATTAGGAAATGATATGAAGTGATATGTGATATTCATCAAATGTTGTAAAAAATGATATTGAAAATGAGAAATGATAAATGATATGAAAGGATTAATAATGATGAAATGTATGACAATGGAATGTTTATAGGAATTTAATCTAGTTTCAATTTGATTTATTTTTATTGATTAAATCTCTAATATAATACGTCTCATTGGTGTTTGTGTTGATTTACTAACTCTCCCACATTTTACACACACAACTTGACTTGAGATAGGAGAATGATAGATGAATGAATGATAAGAGATAAGAGATGTGAAAATGAGTTAAAAGACTTATATTTATAGGAAATTCACCTATTTCACTCAAAAATTGGATCCCTTAGGCCGACATGAAGTAAAATTAAACTCGAATTTCACTTTTTCCCACTCAAAGGTCAAAATTGAGCCAAATGGGACTCATTCACCACACATGGTGATTGGGTCCCACTTGGATGGGATTGATTTTCCATGCATGGAAAATGGGTCCCATAGGGGCCAATTTGACAGCTCAAATGTCAAGAGATAAGGAAATAAGGTCTAAATTACAACTTTGTCAGGTATTTGATCAATTTAGGCCTTGGGATGCACAATATGGGTTAATAGGGGCCTATTAGTGATGATGTAAAGGTTTATTAGGTATTGGGACATATAATTCAATGTGAAAGTGTGATTAAATACACTTTACAACAATAAAATGAGGTCTACATAGCCTAGAAAGGCATGAGAACCAATGTGAATATGCAAGACACATTACAAGACTAGTTTGACATTAAGTTTAAGTTATAAGCCTTCTACATTGATGTAATAATGTTATTAAATAGATTTTATAATGTTAAATTAGGGAGAAATGGGTTTATTAAGTCTAGAAAATCATGAAAGCATCTTACAACACTTTACAACACCTTTACAAGACATCATTAAAAGCATGTTATTTAATTTGCAAGGGTCCAAGACCTAGTACAGATGCATAAAATGCCTCACAATACCTGAATCAAGGCCTCATTATGTCCAGTTTATCATGAATTAATCCCGTGTCAAGAAAAGGGTACTTTTTTCTACAACACATTTAGCCCTCACTTTAGTGAGAGGATGAACTTGCTTCAAACTCACACTAAAGAAGACATTCAAGAGAGATCCAAGTGTATAGATGCAAATGACAAAGGATGACAAAGACCAAGAAGGCAGTCAAGCCCCTAGGATCCAATATCCTAAGCCAAACCATCAAGATACATAATCTTGCAATGGAAATATCTAAAGGAAAGAACGACAGAGTGGAAAGGATGCACTCACTCTAGGGCCATAGAATTTCAAGTTGTCTATGGGGTGAGAAGTCCACAGCATACTTACTCTGGGGCCACAAAACTTTGGATTGTCCGTGGGGTGAGAAATCCCAAAGATGAGAAACATACGCTAGTTGGTATGCACTCAAACACATAGGTGGCTATGGGGAAAGTCATGTTGCTAGATGGGCTTCCCGCTCAACCATACCAAAGTTATACCTCCTGATAACTTTAATAAGGCGCCACAAAGGAAAATGGTTTTCGAGCTCTATGAGGTAAGAAAAAATTTGTATGCTTGACACTCATAAAAATTGTTAATTTAAGGTAGTGTAAGGAGTGTTCAAAGGGATTTTTCTTAGTTTGTGCAAGGTCTCATCTTAGGGAACATCCTAATTAATGTCTCCAAGAGAGGATAAGTGCAAAAGAAGTATCACGCTCTTGGACAGAATCAAAACCAATGACTTCACCAAGAAAAGGACACATCACAAGAAGAAAGAAATCACATAGTGAAATGCGAGTGGTGATGTACCAAAATGAACAATAGATTTTTGGGACAAGGAATGCTAGGTCTCTTTTGTTCAATTAGGGTCTTTCACCTAATGAAAAGAGATAGATCCCACACCCAAAATATAGGTGGGTTCACTCAAATAAAGGATTGTATGATGCTTATATGACTAAATGAGATTATCTACATGCAACTAATTGATAAGATTGATTTATTAAGTATGCAAAACCTAAGAAATGTGGCTTGTTTAAAAACACATTGTGTAATGCAACAATGAACTAGAAATGAATACAAAACTTAACAGAACTTAATCAAACTGAAAGTGTGCACCTGGAACCCTGATGAAGACTGGAAATTACATTTGAAATGTTGTTGATGTTGCTTTTTAGGCCTGGTGGGACTCATTCGCCATTCTAGATGAATCAGTCCCAATTCTGCAAAACAAAGTCAGGACCTATTTCTGACAAAAGGGTATCAAAAAATGCATAAAATAGAAAAATGACCTTGGAATGGAACTCATTCACCACTCATGGTGAATGAGTCCACTTTTGAATTTCTAGATTTTCAAAAGTGGAATTCAGAGATTCCGATCTACACTTTGACTTCCTATAGGTGCCTGCTTCTGAAACTCTGATTTATGGGTCTAAAAATGAGTTTTTGTTGATATTTTGGCTTGTTGAACAAAGAGAATACTTTAGCAACCTTGCAACTTGATCTTCAATTATTTCCAAGCTTCCAAGGGTCCTAAATCTGTAAACACACAAGACAAGAAGAAGAGATGTTGAATGTTAGGGCATGGGGGTTTGCCTTGGTCAAACCCCTTTTAGGTAATTAAACCAAAATAGAGAAAGAATGTAATGAAACATGCAATAAAAGAGTTGATTACCTTTCCATGATGATTGATCTTGAATTTCTATAGCAATGGAGGAAGATTCGGCCCTTGAATGTCTTTAGGAGCTTTCTTGATGTCTTGTAATGATAAAACCCTTAGTTGCTTAACTTGAGATAGGAGAATGATAGATGAATGAATGATAAGAGATAAGAGATGTGAAAATGAGTTAAAGACTTATATTTATAGGAAATTCACCTATTTCACCCAAAAATTGGATCCCTTAGGCTGACATGAAGTAAAACTAAACTAGAATTTCACTTTTTCCCACTCAAAGGTCAAAATTGAGCCAAATGGGACTCATTCGCCACACATGGAAAATGCGTCCCGCCTAGATGGGATGATTCACCATGCATGGAAAATGGGTCCAATAGGGGCCAATTTGAGAACTCAGATGCCAACAAATAAGGAAATAAGGTCTAATTGCAACTTTGTCAGGTATTTGATCAATTTAGGCCTTGGGATGCACAATATGGGTTAATAGGGACCTATTAATGATGATGTAAAGGTCAATTAGGGCTTGGGACACAAAATTCAATGTGAAAGTGTGATTAAATACACTTTACAACATTAAAACAAGGTCCACATAGCCTAGAAAGGCACGAGAACCAATGTGAATGTGCAAGACACATTACAACACTAGTTTGACATTAAGCTTAAGTTATACGCCTTATAGATTGATGAAATAATGTTATTAAACACATTTATAATGTTAAATTAGGGAGAAATGGGTTTATTAAGTCTATAAAAGCGTGAAAGCATCTTACAACACTTTACAAGACATCATTAAAAGCATGTTATTTGATTTGCAAGGGTCCAAGACCTAGTGCAGATGCATAAAATGCCTCACAACACCTGAATCAAGGCCTCATTATGTCCATTTTATCATGAATTAATCCCATGTAAAGCAAAGGGTACTTTTTTCTATGACACAATACTTAATGACAAATAATGTGGTTATGGAATTGATATGTGTTGAAGTTTTTAAGTTTGAATTATGTGACAACTGATTTACCCCCTCTCTCAGTTGTCATGCACCTATTTAATAATTGGTATTAGAGAATTGGTTCCTTGGTGTTGAGCTTAACCACTTAAGGAGGATCCTGAGAGTTGATTAGATGGATGATAAAGGAGAGCTTCAAACTGCTCTTGAGGATCTTGACAAAGTGGAAAGACAAAACAAAGATCTAAAAGAGAATCTTGATGATGCAAATGAATGTGTCTGAAAGTTGAAAGAACAACTAAAGAAATTCAAGGAAAGACATAGAGAAGTAAGTGAGTAGCTGAAATAAGAGATAATTGGATGGAAATTGTTGGTAGAAGAAAAGAAAAGAATTGAAGAATGTTTGAATACAATGGTGCAGAATAAATCTGATGAATGCACTAAGCTTGAGCAAGAGAGTTAACTTGAGGATTGAACTAGAAAAGGAAAGAGAACAATTTCAAATCTAGCTCTAATAAGCTTGGAGAATTGCTTGTTGGATAGAAATCAAATAAAGACAAAGTTGGTTTTGGAAATGATGTAGGTGAAATTTATAAGGAAAATAAAATGAATCAGGACAAAGGAAAGAAGAAGAGAAATTCAAGGAAGTTTGCAAGAAGACATCCTATGAGACAACCTAATGCACAAAGGTATCCCTCCTTTAATGGCACTTTTTTTTTCCCATAATAAATATGGTCACAAAGCAATAGAATGCAGGAGCAGGATGAATTAGATTTAGTTTCTTGGTTTTTTCTCTATACAATATTTTTCATGCAAGAAGATTGGACATAAGGCTATTGAATGCAAATCACAAGTAAGAATGACTAGCCAGGTAATGATGAATAAGTTTCATGGAGGAAGAATGAATCAATTCTTTAATGGCTACTACTATACTTGTAACAAATTTGGACATAAAGAAAATGAATGTAGGTCGAGAGGTAATGGAGGTCAAACTAATCAAAAGAATGTTGTCTACTACAATTGTAATAAATCTGGACATATCTCAAAGGTTTGCAGAAGAAATAAAGGAAAGTTGTCTGCTCTAGTAGAGAAGAATGCTCCAGTAAAGAAGATTGACAAAGAAGAGATGAAACAAGAAATGAATAAGATATGGAAGAAGAAAAACCTGAAACTACTAATGGGTTTGTGCCCTCATTTGGTATAGATGATTTGTTTGGTAATTAGACCTAGCATGGTCTTAAGGGGAGCATTATCAAAAAAATTATAAAACCCCCTGATATATGGTGTGTCAGAGGCTGGCACAAGGATGGAATGTGAAAATTGAGTATTCAGAGGTTTTGGAAAAGAAATCAGAGGAAAACATGTTGGCATGAAGGTTTACGGACCGAATTAGGGTTTTTTGTGTTGGGAATAATGTTTTTAGTAGCTTTTTTATGTTTGTTGCATTTAATGTGTTTAGGGTAAATTTGATGAAATTTAAGTTGAATTTTGTGAACCTTCTTGGTTAATTATGCATTTGAAGCAAGTGTGAAGCAATTCTAAAGGGATTTTGAAGAAATTGACTCAGGTAATCTATAATTCATCTCTATTTTAAAAAGGGGAAAAAGAAAAATGAAGAAGTCTTGATTAACAAATTAAAGAAAGTGTAGAAATAGATAAAGAATCATGTGATGTCATCCCTTTGAAGCTAAAAGGAGTTGAGTTAGAAGAATTTGATCATAGAAAGATGAAAGAAATGGAACTAGGGTTGAACGACAGTGAATTACAGAACATCAAAATCCTAGGTATGGATTTGTGGAGTGAATTTATGTGGGTTGTCAAAAAAAGGTTTATTTTGTTCTTATTGAATCATTTCAAGGAAAGAAGTATTGTATTGGACAAACCCTACTTGGTTACAAAGGAATTGATCGAGGTGATTACTAGATTATGCAGTATTGGGGATCTTCCTGGAAAGAAAATTGTGAAGTACAAAGATGTGGAGGAATTGATTGGCATTAGTAAAGACCCACAAGCTCTACTGATAAACACTCTCGAGGATATGGCTGTAAGGTATGTTGCATACGACATTTCTTACAAGATCTATTTTAGAAATTGTGAAGGTTCCACATCAACCATTGTTGTTTATATTGCACATATGATGGTCAAGGAGAACAAAAAGTTTGATTTGTGGAGCTTGTTTCTTGAGAATATTTCTAAAAATGTTTGTATGTCAGTAATTGAGGGTTATCCCTTTCATTTCAGATCACTGCTGGTGTACTTGGTGTTTTACTTTTTGTGTTCCCTACTGGGAAAAGACAATGTGGTATGGGAATATGAGAGCATTGGCAGATAATGCAAGTATGTACAAATCTTATTTCACATCTTTGAAAACAAATCTTTGCTCTAGTATATCTATTTCGAGTCAGTTTGAGGTGGGCTCTCCCTCTGGTAAAAGAGAATTGGAGGTTGTCATTGATGAATCCCCTCTCAAAATCAAAGAAGAAAAATGTTATAACTAAAGATATCATTAACGTTTCAGAAGAAAAGGAGAAAATATCCTCTGATGACATCCAGTCTATGATAGTTAAGGGGAAGATGAAGAAGGTTGGTGAATTATGAAGTGCAGCCTCTCCTATTGACAATTGAAGATTGATGATGCTTTAATAGAATATCTACTTTGGAAAAGGTATTGGAGTATCAATTGTTTCTGATTTCTTACCAGAAAATCTAGTTGAAATTGTTGAGGAAAGGATGGTGCTTGAAGGTCTGGAAGGACACAAGTTTGAAGCTTTGGTTGAAAAGAGGTGTGTTAAAGCTAAGGAGAGATTATCTGAACTGATCATGGAAACAAAGAAATGCATTAAAGAAATATATGATGTTAACAAGTATTGTCTCCAGTGGCCTGTTGCGGTAGATAATTTTAGAAGTAAAATTGAAGCAATTGAAATTGAAGTGAACAACATTGGGAATAATTTTGACATCTTTGAAGACAAAAAAATGAAAGTAAAGATTGAGAGTTGGCGAACTACAAGCTAAACTAGTAGTTTTACAAAGACAAAGAGATGATGTAGTGAAAACCTACTGGTTTCTTAAGGAGATTGTTGAGGTTTGGTTAGAACATATCTCTGGAATACTTACTAACACAGAAGATGCTGAAAGACAGAGTTCATATTGGTCACCATCTTTTACTTTGTTGGGTTTATTGGAAAGCATTTGTATAAGAATTGATTTAGCTACATTTAACTAGAAGAAATTATGTCCAATTCTTGAGGAAAGATACAAGAAAGTGTTTTAGGTGAAGAGTGTCATTTTTACTTGAATCCTGAGTATTAAATTTTTGCTATTTTTGTTGTGGAAAAGGAGAAAAGGAAGAAAAAGAAGTTGATTGAAGTATTTTTGATGTCACCATGTTTAAATCTTTATTTATCACTTTTTTCTTGCCCTTTTCCATTGATGTCAAAGGGGGAGAGAATTAGAGAAAGTTAGAGGAGAGTATGGTGAGAGTTTGAAGCAGAAGTTTTTACATGTTTCCATCAATGACAAAGGGGGAGATTGTTGGAAAAACAAAGAAGATTGACTATCTCTACAGTTTTGTGTTATCATTGATGTCACCATGTTGTAACTACAAGTTTAAGATAGTGCTTGATCCAGTATTTTGGTTTGATATCTGAACTGATATTCAAACTACACTCTCCAGTATTCTTGTTTGCATTCCCCAGTAGTTAGTAATTGATGCTTGTGGTTTTGAGAAATTTTTTATGGTTGTTGAAGGCATGCATGATCAGAATATTATGTGCTTCGGTGCTCATAAAGAATGTTTATTACTTTTTTACATTTGAAGTATATTCCTGGCCGACTTCTTGAGGTAATTGTGATACAGTGAATTAATTTTGCTATGCGGATATATGTGCGACCTAGTTTAGATCCTCATCGACATAATGTAGTGTGTTGGAGATTTGAATTACCTTCTCGAAATATTTTGTGAATGATTGGAGCCTATAGTTGATATTTTTGGTAAATATGAAATGCATCTAATTAGGCCGACCTAATTGATGCTTGCAAAAAAGATCAAGTATATAAATGAATATGTTGGATAGTTTTGAGTGAGTGAATGCATGACAAAGACAGAAGGGCAGAAGTGTGTGTATGTGAAATTAATAAAGCAGTTGGATGTGAATGAAAAGAATGAAGTGTTTTGAATCAATCTATTGAGGATCACCAAAACTGCATCAGCACTTGTTAGGTGCATTATTCTCAATTCATCTTGGTTGTGAAGCCTAATTTTGTTCTGTAACTCTTTTGTAGGCAGTGAGCCTCCCTATAAGCAGCGAGATTTTATACTTGGATAGTGATCCCTTGGTACTGAGCCTTTTTATTTTCAATTTGAAACTACTTTATATTATGAGTTAATCTTCACCGTAGTTTTTCCTTCCTTGGGTTTTCCACATAAAAATCTGGTGTTGTGTTGATTTACTCTATGTTATCTATGTTTCATGCTTATACTTAATGGCAGATAATGTGGTTATGGAATTGATATGTGTTGAAGTTTTAAAGTTTGAATTTTGTGACAACTGATTCACCTCCCCCTCTCAGTTGTCATGTGCTTGTTTAAAAAACCTTTCAAAACCTTCAACAACTTACAAAATCTACTCCATAGAGGGCAGCAGATAATGGTCTTTTAGCGAGGCCATGTTCAAGTCTTTAAAGTCAACATATAGCCTTATTTCTCCACTCTTCTTTCTTATAGGAACAAGATTAGAAACCAGTGATGTGTGTTTTATAAAAAATATAATGTTGCTCTCAATTAGCTTTTTCAATTCATTTCTCATAAGTGGCTCAAGCTTGGGATTTAAGGCATTTTCTTTTTCCTTACTACTTTTGCTTCCGGGTTAAGCTCAATGATATGTTGGGCTATCTTGGGATCAAAACCCTTTAAATCAGAATATTCCCAAGTAGAAATGTCATGAAATTTTTGAAAAAGTGCAACAAAAACTTCTTTATCCTCTTGATAAAACATATTACCAAATTTCAAAAGCTTAACTTTGAAGATTTCAACTTCTTTATAGTGCTCCTTCTTGACATATAGGCCATTCCTCTTTTCAGCTAATCATATGAATTAAAAATGCACTCCAAAGTGACCAAACCCTTTGGAATTTTTTTTAATCTCATCTGTATAATTTGTTCACCATATTGGTGTTGTAACTTTGCTTGGTTTTCAGCTGCAAACTTAACCTCTTCAATCAAGAAATTGAGCAATTTCTAATCACTTTCAAAGACTTTCCAATGGGCGTTATTATCAGGAATAGATGGCCTTACAACCACCTTAACATGTATCTTATCATTATTAAGACCATTTGAAATGTCAAATTGGGAACCTATAGTAGCCAACCTATCAACATGTTTATTCTAATCTCTAGGTATGGACAATAGATTGAAAGCATCAAATTCTTCTATCTATCCCATACCCTATGTTTATTTGACTTAAGCAAGTCATTTTTTGTCACATGCAAGCCTCTTACCTAGTTCACAATCAATTCATTATCACCAAACACTTGTAGACAACTTATTTTCATTTTCCTTGCCCACTCCAAACCCTATATAAGGCCTTCATATTCAACTATGTTGTTAGTACAACTGAAAGAGAAATGAAAAGTTGAGTAATATTTTTCCCCTTGTGGAGATACAAGCATGGCACCTATTGTGCATGTTTTGCACATACACCCCGCCATAGGTAGGGCCCCCCTTTTTTTCACTCTCGACAGGCTGCTTTGCTCCTGTCTTATTTTGCATGCCCCATTTCCAAGCCCAAATTGGTCATGTGCCATCAAACAATCAAATCCCCTACCCAAATTCACCTGCTTGGGGTATTCAAATCCACGGAGAAATAAAGTTCCCCATCCCCTTTCTGCCTTTTGTCTTGCTTTGGCTATTTTGGAAACATTCGTGGACCCCTGTCGGTCCAGTTTCCACATTTTTGGCTTTGGGGACAACTTTTTTGTGGATTTGGGATGTGTTTGGGGTGTTTCAATGAACTGCCAAGGTTTCATCAACGTTCCGTTAAGTTTCGATGGTTAAAGAACTTTCCCTCTAGAATTCCCTTCCTCCTTGGCTGTTTGGAAACATTTGTGGACTCCCGTCGCTCCCGTTTCCTCATTTTTGACTTTGGGGTCACCCTTTTTTGGATTTGGGATGTGTTTGAAGTACGTAAATGAACTGCCAAGGTTTCGTCAAAATTTGGTTAAGTTTCGGTGGTTTCGGAGCTTTGTCCCCCTTTTTCCATTTTGGAACTTCCGGCGGCCACCTCCCTTCCGGTCTCCGGAGCTCGGCCCCTCTGTGGCCGTTTTTGGGGCTCTGCCTCTCCGTGGCCATTTTGAACATCTGGGAGCCGGCCTTCTTCCCAACTGTTTTGGCTTCCGTCTGCTGTCTGCCTTCTGGCTTTTCTTTTGTCTTGCTTTTATCATCCTTTCGGCCTTCTGGGTCCGGCCCTCCGGAATGCTATTTGTTGTTGGTCGTTTTCCTTCAGTCCGCCGCCCACTGTCCTTCTAGCCTTCCGGGTCCAGCCCTCCAGATTGTTGTTTGTCGTTGGCCATTGGCCTTTTGCCGTCTTTTCACCATCCTTCTGGCCTTCCGGGTCCAGCCCTCCGGATTGTTGTCCGCCATTGACCGTTGGCCTTTCGCCACCTTTTCGCCATCCTTTCGACCTTCCGAGTCTGGTCCTCTAGATTGTTATCCGTCGTTGGTTGTTGGCCTTTCACCATCTTTTCACTATCCTTCCGGCCTTCCAGGTTCGGTCCTCCAGATTGTTGTCCGCTGTTGGTCGTTGGCCTTTTGCCGTCCTTTTGGCCTTCCGGGTCCGGTCCTCTGGATTGTTGTCCGTCATTCGCCGTTGGCCTTTTGTCGTCTTTTAGTCGTCCTTCCGGCCTTCTAGGTCTGGCCCTCCGAATCGTTGTCCACCGTTGGCCGTTGGCCTTTCACCGTCTTTTTTTCGTCCTTCTGGCCTTTTGGGTCCGACCCTCTGGATTGTTGTCCACCATTGGCCGTTGGCCTTCCGTCGTCTTTTCGTTGTCCTTCCGGGCTTTCGGGTCCGGCCCTCCGAATTGCTGTTCGTCGTTGGCTATTGGCCTTTGGCCGTATTTTCACCGTCCTTCCGTCCTTCTGGGTACGGTCCTCCGGATTGATGTCCGTTGTTGGCCGTTGGCCTTCCGTCGTCTTTTTGCCATCCTTTCGGCCCTCCGGGTTGCTGTCCGTTGTTGACCGTTGGCCTTTCGCCATCTTTTTGCCATCCTTCCAGCCTTCTGGGTCCAGTCCTCCGGATTGCTGTCTGTCACTAGCCGTTGGGCTTCCGTCATCTTTTTGCCATCCTTCCAACCTTCCGGGTCCACCCCTCCGGAATGTTGTCCGTCGTTGGCCGTTTTCCTTCTATCCGCCGCCTGCCATCCTTTCGGCCTTCTGGGTCCGGCCCTCCAGATTGTTGTCTTCCATTGGCCGTTTGCCCTCTTCTGTCCTTCCAGCCTTCTGGGTCTGACCTTCCAAAATGCTTTCCGTCATTGGCCTTCCGCCATAGGGGAAGCCAACACCCTCAAACCCGCATTAATGTTTATGATCTAAATGAGCTCCAAATATGAATATCAAGATATTTTGATGATGCATGGATAGATCTAACAGGGAATTTGTAGGTTTGACTAACATTTTCCTTAACTCATGTATAAATGCACTTATGACACTTCGTGTTTGCAGGAGTCAAGAAGCCTTCCGTAGGTCTATCAGAGAGGCCCATTGAGGGATTTGTCCTACATTTTTCCAAATGATGATGATTTCTAAGGAGCTTTCCGCCTGAATCAGGGGCCACCAATCCATTAATGCAAGTCATCGACCAACTTGTTTGATCCAATCAAAAATGTTGCAAGTCCACTAGATGGAGGGCAGCCTTCAAACAGTCTCTGCTACAGTAAAAAGGGAAATCAGCTACAAGACAAATCTGCTACAGCACCTAAGCACTAGATGAAAAAATAGAGAAAAGACAAGGAAGGTATTTTAAAATTGCTGGATAATGAGGGGTAGGTATAACCCTAATGTAATCAAATATGGACCATTCATTGCAAATTGATCCTAGCCATTCATTTGGGCTTTGGAAAACTATAAATAGGGGCTTGCCCCTCATTTGTAAGTGTTGGAGAGCTGTTGTAAAAAGTATTTTGCAGCAATAGAAGATAGCATTGTATGAGTTTATGAATGTTCTATTTGATTTTGCTCATCTTGCATGCATGGTTCTACTTCCATATTAGTTTCTTGAATGGAAGTGATAATGAAAATTGTTGTTTTAGTATTTGATGAGCTTTCAGCCCATACTTTTAGCACTTGTTGATGACAAGTTGTTGTGCAAAGTTAGCCTGGGCTTCTTTATTCCAATGCTGCAACTTAGTTCAATTGCATGTTCATGATGTGCATGTGCAATCTGAAAATCAGCAGACCTTAGGAGATTGCACTAGTTTTGTGTAGCTGTAGGTTTCTCTTGGTCAAGCAAAAACTCAGTTTAGGAATCTTGTCTACTTTAGCAGCCACCATTGTTATTGTTCATTCGTAGCTTAGCATTAAAATAGCTTTCTTAACCCTTCTCCTTTTGCTGTTTCTTTTAATCCTTGGTTAGAGTAGGACCCAAAGCATAACCATGAAGCGAAATCAGATGAACTTGATGAGTTTCAACTTGCTATTTTGAGTGGAAAGCCACTGTTCATTCACTTCCAGCACTTTGAAACTGCATTTGCAAACCCAACTTCCCATTCTTTGTAACTCATCCGTAAGTCCCCCTTGTGATTCCAGCAAATCACATCAAACTACTGAGGTATCTAAACACTGTCATGACCTGACATCCGAGAGACCTTGGGATAGTGTTCTGCAATTTGATTGTGGAAGATTGTCTTTCAAGAGAGGTAGTGCACCTACGCACTACCTGTGTTGAAAAGTGCATAAAAAACACATCAATAGAACTAGCACTAGAAGGAGGGCTGACACGTTGGGAATAAAAAGCTGAAGGTTGGAAGTGATTCATTTTATGCCCTCCTCCTTCTAACACCATCAATAGAACTGGTGCTAGAAGGAAGGCATGACATGTTGAGGCTACAAAGCTGAAAGTTGGAAATCAAAAGGAGCACTTGCAAAGAAGAAATCTGAGATAGGGAGATCTCTTTCAAGGCTAAAATTCAAAAAAAATTGAAGGCAAAAGAAGCTGAGTGAAAATGGAGCAGCATGCACAAATTGACATCACTCAGCTACATGCAAATTTGAACAAGAGACTAAAGAAGCCATTGCAGCAGTTTGCATTGGTGGATAGATGTCGGATCCATTGCACCTGCAGGCATAGTGAATTGGGGTGTCTAACATTCTTGGACATAATTGAGAAGGTCTTGCAGGGAGAAATTCCCTTTTGGGAAATATATCAGCCTTTAGCCCTTGCAGACTTGGAGGAAGAATTGACAACCATGGTAGCCAAGGCATTCAATGAGCTGATCCAGGAACATTTGAGCAGCAAGGATGGACCAAGATTGGAGGAAATATTGATGTCAAGTTGGTGCAGATTTCACAATGCACCCCACTCTGAATTCACTTGCTCATCATGCACAAATGTCATCGCCCAAGTCAAGGATCATGTGAACAAGTTGGAGTAGCCATCTCCTAGTAAAGGGGACTCATGCCATGAGGTGGGAAAGTTGTTGGAAGCTTGAGGACAACACACCACAGATGAATCAAGAAATCTGACGCAGGCTAGTGCTGGGATAGCAGACATAGAGGATCAGATCCAAAAGGAAGAGGATAATTTCCTTAGGACAACAAGTTGCCTTGATGAACAATTAGCTAGAAACAAATTAGAAATTTGTTCCTCCGTTGAAGAAAAGCAGTCCCCTACTCTAGAAGATAGATTGGCAGTTGAAGATGAATCAAATGAGTTTGTAGTAGTGTATGCTGGGGCAGCAAATGAAGATGTTGAAAATTAGAAAGAAGAAAAGGTTGACAGCCTTGGGACAATAGAGAATGATGGAAAAGAAATAAGTGAGATTATATTAGAGGACCTATCCTTCATGAATGAAAATGATCAAGCATCTAAAAATGCAGATTTGGAGGATCAGGAACAACCACTTGCCATAGCTATCTACTATTCACCTTCCTTCCCTAATGATGATGAGGACCCACTAGTGGAAAGATATGACCAGCTCGTCTCGAGACTAGCGAGGGATTGGACTGAGTTGAAATACCAAGTAGATTTGGAGATATTGCTGCTCCCAAATTGGTGTCGACTCCATGATTTATCCCACTCAAAGCTCACATGTAAGCTATTCCAAGAGGTCATTGAGCAAGTCAAAGGACAAGGTGCACAACCAAGCACATCACTTCCTGCAGCCACTTCAAGGATTCAAGAAGAAGACCAAAATCCCAAATCAACTAATGACTTAGCTAAAGGTAGTCCTCAAGAGAATGTTGGGGCAGTAATAGAAGAAGGACAACAATACAGTTTTAGACTTCTGAGCAATGAAGTAGATCAAGTGGGAATGCTGTCCACCAGTCATCAAGAAGTTCTTCCTCTTGAAGAGCAGTTATGTGCCATAGACGATGGGTTTTTTGACAAGTCTTTGGAGGGAAATTGTGTAATAGACTTTGGTCCCCTTGATGAGGTTCCATCAATTGATGACTTCTTTCCATTAGGAGCTGCACTACAGAGGTATTCTCATGTCGAGGAAGAACACATCCCAGAAGACGGTAGTGATGAATACATACTCCTTGAGCCCTTGAACAATGATGCACTAGAGTTTCCATATTGGGAGAGGAGCTTCTTCTCCATTTACAATGATAATGACCAAGAGGAAACAAGTGGGCGCCATTAGGAGATACATGAACAACAAAAGGAAGAAGATAAAGGTGGAGGTGTTTCGATGGCTGCCAACAAATATGACGAGCTTGGTCAACCACGAGCTGCAACTGAGGGTCCTTCTGCCTCAATCCTTGCAGATTTTCCTTCACAACCAGAGAGCTGCAATGAGACAGATTCATGCATGTCATCATCCCATGATATTGAACGTCACAAAAATCAGGTAAACACTTAGGAAGGGAAATGGGACAGCATGCTACCTTTTGAAGATGACCATCAAAATGACACCAGGATTACAGATGATCGACAAGGCAAGGTGTTCCTCCTTCAAGAACAACCAATTGGGACTATGGATCTTTCTCACAGCTTGGAAGAGTTGTTTGCTACCTTGTCCTCCCAGCCTTATGCACGCTTAATGTCCAAAGTGCTGCACCCTCCACCGCGCCCACCCAAAGCTGCCAATGCAACAATCAAGGATGTTATGCTTGCTCTCGACTGTCCAACGCTGCCACCTCCGTGTGATGACATCCAGGTTTTATCCTTCCTTCCCCCTATCATTTCTCATAACTACACTTATTATTTTGATTATGGGAATAAGGGAAAATGAACATGTTTATGGATTAACCATGGGTTCAACGAGCCTCCTCAATTGCTGATTTTTCATGATGACATGATTGAACTTGAGTGCTGCAACATTGAATTTCTTTTTTCAGAATACAAAGATAAGTTTGCATGGTTAAGAACAATAACAATCGTCTGTTTGCTTGTGCATGCATTAAAAAATCCAATAAACGTTAATGTCAACTCGCCTTGCATGAACATAGTGCTTTGTAAATATCTTTGTACATAGCCCGTTTTGAGTAGTATAGGTTTCATGTAAATACCCCGCTTTCCTGCTTTCCTTATGTTAGTTGGTTTTTGTAGGTTGTTTGCTTTTGTTTTCTTTCACTTTGCTTGGGGTCCCTCTACTTTTAGCTGGGCACATCTGTGCACACAAAAACCATACTAATCGCTTGGGGTTTTTCTATGTATTTCTTTGTCAAACTCTAATCAAGTCTTCAGAGTGGATGGTGAAGGTCTTATGTTAGTGTCAAGTGATCTGGGTGTTTGATTCAAAGAGGATAAGTTGTTGGTTTAGTACGAATCTGACGTATTATGAAATCTTACAATTCTTACACATCTTAAGAATTCGATGGTCACTATAGGGCCTTTTGTGAAGTCTAGTTAAGTGAAAAATCTAAAATTCTGCTCCAGCGCCACTGTGATTCTAAGCCCTGAGTGCGAGCTTCAATGCTTGCGGGTTGAAATAAAAGAGTTGAAAAGAGAAAAGAAAGAAATAAAGAAAACACTAAAAAATAAAAGAAAGGAAAATTCAACTTTTCAGGGGTATCCGAGCAACTCTACCGGGGCTATGGACACCCGGCCGACAGTAGAGCAATGTTCGGGAGAATCACAACAATAACCTCGTTAGGGCTATGGACACCTGACTGGAAGCAAGGCAATGTCCTGGATGCTTTTGGAGTTAGAATAAACTACGTAGCTTAACTGAACGGAGCTTGGGTTCCTGTAGCAACTGAAGAATGGGAATTAACACAATTGCACACATTTGGATTTTTAGCATACTGAAGGTTGGGTTGGCTAGTGGTTTTGATCCTTTGGATTGGGCGTCTAGTTTGTTTGCCCTAGCGAGAAGGTCAGAACCAGAGATTCTGGGTTCGTGATTCCAGTTTGTCATCAAAATGCTCTAGAGCATTTCCCCAACGAGTCACCATTTGTTGTGCATGTTTTGCACACACACCTCGCCATAGGCAGGTACCCCCTTTTTTTTGCTCCCGACAGGCTGCTTTGCTCTTGTCTTGTTTTGCGTGCCCCATTTCCAAGCCCAAATTGGTCATGTGCCATCAAATGATCAAATCCCCTACCCAAATTCACCTACTTGGGGTATTCAAATCCATGGAGAAATAAAGTTCCCCATCCCCTTTCTGCCTTTTGTCTTGCTTTGGCTGTTTCGGAAACATCTGTGGACCCCTGTCGGTCTAGTTTCCACATTTTTGGCTTTGGGGACAACTTTTTTGTGGATTTGGGATGTGTTTGGGGTGTTTCAATGAACTACCAAGGTTTCGTCAATGTTCCATTAAGTTTCAATGGTTTCAGAACTTTCCCTCCTGAATTCCCTTCCTCCTTGGCTGTTTGGAAACATTCATGGACCCCCGTCGCTCCTGTTTCCTCATTTTTGACTTTGGAGTCACCCTTTTTTGGATTTGGGATGTGTTTGAAGTATGTAAATGAATTGCCAAGGTTTCGAAGCTTCGTCCCCCTTTTTCCATTTTGGAACTTCCAGCGGCCACCTCCCTTCCGACCTCCGGAGCCCGGCCCCTCCGTGGCTGTTTCCGGGGCTCCGCCTCTCCGTGGCCGTTTTGAACATCCGGGAGCCCGCCTTCTTCCTGGCTGTTTTGGCTTTCATTTGCTGTCTGCCTTCTGGCTTTTCTTCCGTCGTGTTTTTTCCATCCTTCTGGCCTTCCGAGTCTGGCCCTCTGGAATGCTGTTCGTCGTTAGCCATTTTCCTTCAGTCCGCCGCCCACTATCCTTCCGGCCTTCCAGGTCTGGCCCTCCGGATTGTTGTCCACTGTTGGCCCTTGGCCTTTTGCCATCTTTTCGCCATCCTTTCGGCCTTCCGAGTCTGGCCCTCTGGATTGTTGTCCACCATTGGCTATTGGCCTTTCACCGTCCTTCCAACCTTCCGAGTCTGGTCCTCCGGATTGCTGTCTGCCATTGGTTGTTGGCCTTTCGCCATCTTTTCGCTGTCCTTCTAGCCTTCCGGGTCCGGTCCTCTAGATTGTTGTCCATCGTTGGTCGTTGGCCTTTCGCCATCCTTTTGGCCTTTCAAGTCTGGTCCTCTGGATTGTTGTCCGTCGTTGGTTGTTGGCCTTCCGTCATCTTTTAGCTGTCCTTCCAGCCTTCCGAGTCTGGCCCTCCAAATTGTTGTCCACCGTTGGTCGTTGGCCTTTCGTTGTCTTTTCGCTATCCTTCTGGCCTTCCGAGTCCAGCCCTCTGGATTATTGTCCACCGTTGGCCATTGGCCTTCTGTCATCCTTTCACCGTCCTTCCGGGCTTTCGTGTATGGCCCTCCGGATTGCTATCCGCTGTTGGCCGTTGGCCTTTCGCCGTCTTTTCGCCGTCCTTCAGGCCTTCTGGGTCCAGTCTTCCAGATTGCTGTCCACTATTGGCCATTGGCCTTCCGTCATCTTTTCGCTGTCCTTCCGGCCTTCCGGGTTCGGCCCTCCAGATTGTTGTCCGCCATTGGCCGTTGTCCTTTCGCTGTCTTTTCGCCATCCTTCTAGCCTTTCGAGTCCAGTCCTCCGAATTGCTGTCCGTCGTTGGCCATTGGCCTTCTGTCATCTTTTTGCCATCCTTCCAGCCTTCTGGGTCCGCCCCTCCAGAATGTTGCCTACCGTTGGCCATTTTCCTTCCGTCCGCCACCTGCCTTCCTTCTGGCCCTCTGGATTGTTGTCTGTTGTTTGTCGTTTTCCCTCTACCGTCCTTCCAGCCTTCCGAGTCTGACCTTCCAGAATGCTGTCCATCGTTGGCCGTTGGCCTTCCGCCATAGGGGAAGCCAACACCTTCAAACCTGCATTAATGTTTATGATCTGAATGAGCTCCAAATATGAATATCAAGATATTTTGATGATGCATGGATAGATCTAACAGAGAATTTGTAGCTTTGACTGACATTTTCCTTAACTCATGTATAAATGCACTTACGACACTTTGTGTTTGCAGGAGTCAAGAAGCCTTCCATAGGTCTATCAGAGAGGCCCATTGAGGGAATTGTCCTACCTTTTTCCAAATGATGATGATTTCTAAGGAGCTTTCCGCCCGAATCAGGGGCCACCAATCCATTGATGTAAGTCATTGACCGACTTGTTTGATCCAATAAAAAATGTTGCAAGTCCACCAGATGGAGGGCAGCCTTCAAACAGTCTTTGCTACAGTAAAAAGGGAAATCAGCTACAAGAAAAATCTGCTACAACACCTAAGCACTAGATGAAAAAACAGAGAAAAGACAAGGAAGGTATTTTAAAATTGCTGGATAATGAGGGGTAGGTGTAACCCTAATGTAATCAAATATGGACCATTCATTGCAAATTGATCCTAGCCATTCATTTGGGCTTTGGAAAACTATAAATAGGGGCTTGCCCCTCATTTGTAAGTGTTGGAGAGCTGTTGTAAAAAGCATTTTGTAGCAATAGAAGATAGCATTGTATGAGTTTATGAATGTTCTATTTGATTTTGCTCATCTTGCATGCATGGTTCTACTTCCATGTTAGTTTTAATGTTAGTTTCTTGAATGGAAGTGATAATGGAAATTGTTGTTTTGGTATTTGATGAGCTTTCAGTCCATACTTTTAGCACTTGTTGATGACAAGCTGTTGTGCAAAGTTAGCTTGAGCTTCTTTATTCCAATGCTGCAACTTAGTTCAATTGCATGTTCATGATGTGCATGTGCAATCTGAAAATCAGCAGACCTTAGGAGATTTCACTAGTTTTGTGTAGCTGTAGGTTTCTCTTGGTCAAACAAAAACTCAGTTTAGGAAGCCTATCTACTTTAGCATCCACCATTGTTACTGTTCATTCGTAGCTTAGGATTAGAATAGCTTTCTTAACCCTTCTCCTTTTGTTGTTTCTTTTAATCCTTGGTTAGAGTAGGACCCAAAGCATCACATGAAGTGAAATTAGATGAACTTGATGAGTTTCAACTTGCTATTTTGAGTGGACAGCCACTGTTAATTCACTTCCAGCACTTTGAAACTGCATTTGCAAACCCAACTTCCCATGCTTTGTAACTCATCCGTAAGTCCCCCTTGTGATTCTAGCAAATCACATCAAACTACTGAGGTATCTAAGCACTATCATGACCTAACATCTGAGAGACCCTAGGATAGTGTTCTGCAATTTGATTGTGGAAGATTGTCTTTCAAGAGAGGTAGTGCACCTATGCACTACCTGTGTTGAAAAGTGCATAAAAAACACGTCAACAACACCCCCACTATCTCCATGCCTACTTCTTGAACCATCAAAAAACATTTCCCAAACCTTATTTTGTTGTTGTTCATGAAGTTTCTCCTCTTCCCTTTAAAGATTAGGGATGAAAGAACCTGGCTCGTGGACCAAAAAGACACCTAGGCCTACCTCTTCTAAATTCTTATTTGGGTTAATTTCAATGTTTCCAACTACCCATTCATCCCAAAGAATATCTAGGATATCCTTCATTTGGGTTCTTGGCTCTTGAGCAACAACATGCTCATCATGGTAAAAATGGCATAGTTAGCATTGGCATCGCAATGTATATATGGTTCTATGTGGTATTTTTCTATGGAATCAGACTTGATGGTCACTTTGGTTCCATATCTTGTCCTAAACAACATATGTGACCAATCTGAGGATAGATAGCCACCTATTTTGGCTATGAAATCTCTTGAAAGACAAGGAAAAAGTAGGATGGTAAGTCAATCACATAGACATATTGTGGAATGGAAAACTTAGGGCATGTATGTAGAGTAAGGCTTGGGTCCTTAACAACCCCCACAATGTTTATGGTTGTCCCATCAAGTTGGACTACCACTTTCTTAAGGGGTTGGTACTCAATACCCAATTTATCTACAATTCGTTTGGGCATGAAAAAGTTGCTAGCCCCTGAGACAATCACACAATTGTGAAAAAACTTATCTCCAATGATCAAGAACACATTAAATAGTGGTGTTTTTACCTTTTTTTTATGAACCTTTTTTTTTGGATGTATTGGTAAGCACAACCTTGTCTTGGTTACCTAGGAGTTCTTTTGATACATCCACATTTGATAGGGAAACTTGCGATAAATCCTTCTATCCTAGGATAGACAAAGAATCCCACATAGACATACTTACACTAGTTTTTTTTCATATGCTCAAGTATGTTAAAAGGAGAAATATTTACCTTTTGCTAAGGTTTTGTAACAACAGTATCTCCTTGTAGGTGGGTTGATTACTTGGCTGAGTTCCAAGCTGATTCTTTTTTTGGACCTATGTTACATGAGGTATAGATGGGCCATCAACTTCTTGATCCAATCTAGGGGCTTGATGAGACTCCTTACTCACCAGTTGCACTATTTCCATAACTCTTTCTTGCTTCTTATGTTAGCTACTATAGAGTTATAATCTTGGTTAGCCCCACAAAACTCTTCCCCTTGCCAATTCAAAAGCGTGGTGTCACTTTGAAACTACTCTTATTGCTGAAAAGGTGTCTCATCTAGTGCATTTAGTTGTAAACTACGGTTATTTTGCACCATTAAGGCTTGATTTATCACACCATTTGAACAAGTAGATTGATTATGAGGCTGATTGTAAGGAAAACACCATTCATATTCTTGAGCAAGGTTATTTTCCACAAGCACTAGCTCCTTAGATGTGCTTGTTGTATTTGGATTATATGCTTCAAAGGGCCTTGGGTGGAGGGCTTGCCTTTGGCCTTGTTATTTCCTTGATAAGGTAACCTAGATTTGATTTATTTGGCTAGTAAGGAATTTGATTTGGGGGTTGGCAATGCCTGAAATTTTGAAACTATTGCTTTTTAATGTTTACCAACTCATTCCCAAACATTTGGAGGATTCCCTTTATCTCTTGTAGCTCAAAATACTGTGTTGTTACAACCTTTTCCTATGTAGGAGTAGTTGGTAGAGGGGATATTTGTGGCACTTGCATAGGCGTAGTTGGTAGCACTTTTGGGAAAATAGGCATGGGAGGTCTCAAGGCAATTTTCCTATCATGAATGAGGTTATTCTTAGCTCTTATGGCTACTTCATATGCTTCAGGAAGTGTATGTGCACCCATGGTTTGTATTATTACAAAAATTTCACTATTGAAAGCCCTCAAAAAGTATAGGAAAGCATGTTGAGTTGAAGGTATTACTAGTAGTGGGACTCTATCCCATCTTTTGGAAGTGGAAATTAAAGTTTCTCATGTGCTCGTGGGGAGCCCTCTTGATCATTATCAGCTACTCTACCAAAGACAATTGATTTGATTTATCTTCAAAATGCTTGCAAAGGCTATCTCCTAACTGATCCCATGAGGTGATAGAATTGACTACCAACCCTTTGAACCATTGTAATGCTTTGCCCTTGAACGAGGTAGCTAGAAGTTTAAGAGTAGAATTTTCCTTTTTAATATTGTGGACTACACATAGTGAGGCCACATCTTTCATATGCTCAACAAGGGTGGTATTGTCTTCTCCATTAAAAAATGGGAAGCTTTTCAAATTTTCTATAAGAATGTCATCTTTTTGTTATAAATTAAGTGGGCTACCCCCATTAAAAGGCATAAAATGTTGATTTCTAGGTATAACCATATGAAATAAGTTCATTTGTGTATGAGTAGTAGGTATTCTAACTTTGAAACAATCTACCCAATGGTGGTGTAGATTGAACCCTAAGGGAAGGACTTGCACCTCTATTTCTCCTAATGGGTGACAAAGAGTACCTATTTCTTCTTCTAAGAGTAGAAAATGATAACTCAACATATTAAAAATACATCTAGAAGATGCTCTCATTTGAATTATGGACATGAGTGCATGGGTCTACTTTGTAACCTAGAGTTCTCCCTAGCATTTGAGTCACCAAATTTGATATAGGATCCTTCTATAAATGCAGAGTCGCTAGGTACCTTTTTTTTGTGCCTCTTCAATGCTAAATTATTGAGACCAACACCACTCTCTCAACAATCGTGGAATGAAACTTCTTCCTATCCCACTGGGAAATGCTAGAAATTGTTGTCACTTAGAATCACACCTTTTTGAATGAGGAGTTCAACATTCTAGTGAAACAATGGAACTAACCTCAAGGTGTGGGACCCTTCAAATGAGGTTATATCTCTGGAGAAGGTTGGATTCCTTTCAAAAATAGTGTTGGAAATATGTGCCTCAAACAATACAGGCTAAAACCTCCATTAGAGCCAAGTCAGTGTGACATCTTCATTGTCTGGCCGACTAGTAGCTTGATTCATTTTGTTTTGTACAAGTCACTGTGACCTTGCAAATGTCTTGTCGAATGTTGTCACTATGGAGCTATCACTATGACAAGGAGTGTTCGATATGACCTCTTAGCGCTCGAGAGACCTCTGGCCAATAGGCCATTCAATCGTGTATCGGGGAGACTCATGGCAACCGTGGGCTTCAGAGTAGCTTATAGCGGCTCGGTGAGAAGTCCTAGCGAACAATGAATGTCTTACCAACAGGAATACATTTGATGTCTTCACCATAACATAAGGTTCCCGGTGTGACATCTTAGCGATAGATGAAAGTCATGCTGATGGGGACACACTCGAGAGTCATCATTGTAACACTAAGGTTTCGTTATGAAGTCTGGGCGATATGCAAATGTCTCACCGATGGAGGCTCAAGTGTTAGCTATCAGAGTAACTCAAAGTGATCGAGGAAAGGTCTTGGAAAAATTGTTAATTCTTGTTGATAGTCGATGGCTATCAGGGTAACCCAAATGGTTCAGGAAGAAGTCCCGATGAACGTTGTATGTCTTGCCGATGATGAGGGTTCTTTGGTGTAGCTCTTGCCGAATGGTGGTCTTGATGTAGCTTTGTGATCTCGGAGAAACCTCTTAGCGATAATGTTAAGTCCTGCCAACTGGTGTTTTGAGCTTGGTGTAGCAAATGACTTTGGTATAACCTTTGGTGACTCGCTATGATCTCCTAGTGAAAGCGATAGGTTTGGGCGACTGCTTGGTGTTTCAACGTAACACTAAAAGATTGATAGAACATCTTGGCGACTATGGTAACTCTTGGCGATAACAATATGAAGGTTATGTGGCATCGGCGAGACACTGTTAGTGTCTCATCGAGATGCCAACACAGTGCAAATTTTGTTGACCGAGTAAGATCGTCCTATGTGGACTCTCGTGGACCAATAGGAGAAGCTGAATCTGAACAGTTGGAAGACAATCAGTTGTGACAGTTCTGTGAGGAAGTTCGACAAACAGGGAATGCCATGGTTATACTCTGTGATTGCAGATTGTAATCGGTTGGTTGGTTCGAAGGTTGGATCGACGAATGGTTGAGTGATTGAATCAATAAATGAATTATGTTTTGTAATGACTGTAACTTGAAGATTCATGTATAATAATGTTCATGGTGAATGTTGCTGTATAATAACACTAGAAAGATAAGTCTAGCATTTTTATGTAATCTCCATTACTATAATACAAAGTGATTTCTCTTGGTGTGGTTGATTTTTCTCCCGTAAGGGTTTTCCCACGTATATCTGGTGTTCATGTGTGTTTGTCAAATACTCTATTTCTATTATCTATTTCATAGTGCATCTTAGTTGAACTATAATTGAAAATTTTAAAAGTGTATCTGCATTCTTTCCTGAGGTATTAATGTTAGGAGAATTGTTTTTCGCATCTAATTTTCCTTACAAGTGGTATCAGAGCCTGGCTAGTTGTGTTATCCTTGTGGGTACGTTGGGTTTTTTGAGTTAGTTCTATTCAGTGGGAGTCTTTTAGAAAATTGTTATTTCTAATTACAAGTTGAGATGGCTAGTACATCTGGAAAGTTTGAAATAGAGAAATTCAATTGCAGTAACTTTGAGTTGTGGAAACTCAAGATGGAGGATCTTCTAGTTGATCATGATATTTGGATTGTTGTGGCTGGAGTGAAACCTACAGGCATGAAGCAAGAAGATTGGGACCTTGCAGATAGCAAATCTAAGGGGTTGATAAGGCTCTGTTTGGAAAACTCAGTGCTTCCGAATGTGCATGAGGAGAAGACTGCCTCTTCCTTGTGGAAGAGACTGGCGTCTATTTATTAGGGGAAATCCTTGGTGAATAAACTATTCCTGAGGAAGAAGTTGTATTCTTTGAGAATGCAGGAAGGATGGTTTGTGGCTGATCATTTGAATGCATTTAATATGTTGATTGCTCAATTGACATCTGTTGGTGTGAAGACTGAGAAAGAGGATCGTTGTATGCTATTGTTGTGTTCTTTGCCAGACTGATGGGATCATCTGGTGATGGCTATTGGGAGTACAACATCAAATTTCAAGATGGAAGATGTTGTTGCATCTTTGTTGTCAAAAGAGATGAGAAGGAAATCTTCTGAGATGGTGAAGGAAGCTCTTGTTGTCAGAGGAAGAATGAAAGAGAAAGGAAAGAAGAAGGACAAGAAATCAAAATCAAAATCAAAGGGGAGATCAAAGTCACTTGGCAAGAAGTCTAAGGTGAAGTGTTGGAACTATGGGCAACCTGGTCATGTCCAAAAGGATTGTAAAGAGGAGAAAAAAAAGAAGAAGGGATCTTTCGATAATGGTTCTTCTCATAGTGATGGTGATGCCTTCATTGCAGCCTTGGCTACTCAGGCATCAGATGATGTTTGGATGATTGATTTTGGAGCATATTTCCACATGACATCTCATAGAGAATGGTTCATGAAGTATGAAGAATACAATGGTGGAAAGGTGTACTTGGCAAGTGATTCAACTTTAGAGATTGTTGGTCATGGAAGAGTCAGAATACAATTCCCTGATGGTAGAGTGAAGGGAATTAATGATGTTGTGTACATACCAGGTTGGCTTGAAATCTATTGACTGTAAGTATGCTGAATGATATTGGAGTACAAGTTACATTCTCTGGAAATGGCTGCAAGATGACTAGAGGTTCAATGGTGCTGGCTAGAGGTGCTCAAATTGGTACCCTGTATAAGTTGGATGCATAGGTTGTTCAATGTAACAGTGTCTCTGGAAAGTCACTGAAAGCTGCTCATGGAGTAAAGAGGGAAATATCTCTAATTTTGTAAACTCTATGGAAGTAAAACTTCCTACAAAGAAGACTATTCTTTGGCATCATAGGTTAGGCCACATAGGAGAAAAAGGTTTAAAAACCTTGAAGAATAAAAACCTGGTTGAGGGGCTCAAAGATTGTAATCTTGAATTTTAATTTTGTGAACACTGTATATATGGAAAGCAGCACCATGTTTCATTTTATTCCAGTCCTCATAAATCTTTTGGTTTGTTAGATTATATTCATTTGGATGTGTTTGGTCCAGTGAATGTTCCTTCTTTATCTAATTCAAGATACTACGTGTCGTTCATTAATAATTATTCAAGAAGAGAATTTGTATATTTTCTGAAGAGTAAATCAGAAGTATTCAGTTGGTTTAAAGAATTAAAAAATCTTGTTGAAAATCATACTGGTAGAAAAATAAAATGCTTAAGGACTGATAATGGCGGTGAATTCTATTTTGATGAATTTGAAAGATACTGTAAAGACCATGGAATTAAAAGACACAAGACTACACTTTATACTCCACAGCAGAATGGAGTTGTAGAAAGGTTCAATAGAACAGTGATGGAGAGAGCACGAAGTATGCTCAGTAGTGCTGGCTTGGAGGAGAAGTTTTGGGCTGAGGCTGTATCTACTACATGTTATCTAATTAATCATTCTCCAAATTTTTCTCTTGTTGAGAAAACACCTTTGGAAGCATGGTCTGGTAAGAAGCCTTCACTTAGACATGTTTGTGTTTTTGGCTGTGAGGCATATGCTCATATGTCGGATGTAAGAAGATCTAAACTGGAGAACAAGGCTGTCAAATGTATTTTCATCGGCTATAGCGATGTCATAAAGGGATACAAGCTTTGGAATCCTAATACGGAGAAGGTTCTGTACAGCAGAAGTGTAATCTTTCATGAGCTGAAACCTTCCACTTTGGATCTACAGTCAGAGACAAAGACAAAAAATAATAAAGATGTAGCATTAATTCCTCCTACACTAGAGAAAGAGGAATTCAAAATTCAAAATGTACCTGAAACTGAGGAGAGCTCAAGCAGTTCAGATAGTTCTAAAGAAGAAGAAGAACCTCAGCCTCAGCCTCAGCAAGTGAGGAGGTCAACCCAAGAAAGAAAACAACCAGATAGGTATGGGTTTTCTTTGATAGATTCTACTTGTGCCTATACTTTGATTTTTAGTACTGATGAGCCTAGGACTGTGAAAGAGGCATTTAAAATGTCTGATTCAAATTCTTGGTTGGAAGCCATGGAAGAAGAGATGGCATCATTAGATAAGAATGAAACCTGGAGTCTGGTGCCCTTGCCTAAAGGCAGAAAGGCTGTTGGCTGCAAATGGGTATTTAAGAAAAATTTTGGTCTAGATGGCAGTGTAGAAAAGTACAAGGCGAGACTGGTTGCAAAGGGTTATTCCCAGGTAGAGGGAATCGATTATGGGGAGATATTTTCTCCTGTAGCAAAGTTGACATCTATCAGATTTCTTTTGTCACTTGCAGCAACATATGACTTAGAGGTAGAACAAATAGATGTGAAGACAACATTTCTTCATGGTGATCTTGAAGAAGAAATCTATATGTCCCAGCCTGAGCACTTTGTTGAGAAAGGTAAAGAAAAACTGGTATGCAAATTAAAGAAGTCTATGTATGGGTTAAAGCAGTCACCTAGAATGTGGTACCAGAAATTTGATACTTTTGTATTGTCTTTGGGATTTGTAAGATTAAAATCTGATCACTGCGTATATTATAAAGATGAAAGTGATCAAGTACTTGTTATTGCTCTTTATGTTGATGATATGTTGTTCATAGGAAATAGCAAGCTAATGATTTCTGATCTTAAGTCTCAGTTGTCTGCTAAGTTCAAAATGAAGGATCTTGGTGCAGCAAGGTATATTTTGGGGATGGAGATAATCAGGGACAGGAAGAATAGAAAGCTTTGGCTCAGTCAGAGTATGTCAAGACTGTTCTTGAGAGATTTTGTATGAATTATTGCAAACATCTAGTGGTCCTAGTCATGCATGGAACAAAGTTATCTGTTGAGGACTATCCAAAATCACCTACTGAGATGGAGGACATGACCAATGTACCTTATTCTAGTGCAGTAGGCAGTCTTATGTATGCAATGGTCTGTACAAGGCCAGACATTGCCCAAGTAGTGGGAGTACTTAGTCGATTTATGGCTAATCTAGGAAGAACTCATTGGGATGTTGTGAAGAGAGTGTTTAGGTATTTGAAGGGAACTTCAGATTTTGCTTTGTGTTACTATGGGAACTTGGTTGAATCACAGAGGACTCTCAGCATTCGTGGTTATGTTGATTCTGGTTGGGCAGGGGACATTGACAGTAGGAGATCCACCAGTGGATACATTTTCATGTTGAATGGTGGTGCAGTGAGTTGGATGAGCAAGTGACAAGCTTGTTGTACCCAAACCAAAATTCTTTTGCTTCATCAAGGCGTTTTCCATAAACGAGTCTAAACCTTGCTAAAATGATGTAAAATACAGTTTTGGGCAATATCAAGCATGAAGTTTTTGTCAATATTTTGTCAGTCAAAGTCAGTTTTATTGAATAGAACCTGAAGCAGAGACTCATAATGAGCAATTCACGATGGAGGAGCATCTCACGATAGTGTTTCACATTGCACATGATAATTTCAATGGTCAAGACAGAGTTTTCAATGGTCAATATATGAAGATTTCTCCGAGGAAAAGGAAAAAAGCGCAACTATAACCCAGGGGCACCCAAATTTTTGAAGGTCAAGATTTTGTTGAAAGTGTTCAAGAATCCAGTAAAACTCTTCAGAATCAGTCTGGCTATCCAATGAGCTATCCAGCGAAGCTTTTCGAGACCTGAAGCTCCGACAACTAGCGATAGAAGTTAAAATCCCCAAAGTTCCAGAGAGGAGAAAATTGTTCTTTTCAGGCAAAAGCGCATCTATAGCTTGAGGGCGCCCATCTTAAAGAGGGGGTAGATTCTGGTATTTTTGGTGGCTCATATAGTCAATCTGTTCATGACTAGTCTGCTCATCCAACGAGATATCAAACGCAGTCATCCAAATCTCAGAGCTCCGGAGGCCGTTGTCTGAAGATCAGCTTATAATGGAGTTTTCATGTTTCTGAGCTTCTCCATTGGTTCCCAGTGCAACTACAGCTCAGGGGCGCTGGTTAAAAGGACCCTTAAGATGGAAAAATTTGCAGATGAGGTCTTCATGACATCAGTACTACTCTAGCCCAGCTCCGCAATGCACCATCCAGCTTGTTGATCCGACATTCCAGGTGATCGTGGTAGAGATTCTACCAAGCACGTAATTTCACGGGTGGAACAACATACAATTTGAAATGTATTTCTACAGTCCAGAGGCGCCTAGCCTTTAGGCCTGTCAGATGAGGTCGTTCGCGTTCGGAGTCTTCACGGCTATTGAGCATAATCATTTTATCTATCCAATGAGCATAGCCGTCAGCCTTCGAGATTTAGCAAATTCTCGTACGTGCGAGGTCTTTGGTGTAGTACTGCAAAGTGAAGATATCCAAAAAATGGCTAAGTCTGGAGCGGATATTTTAAATAAAATACGCACTGGAGTTTTTAAGGTCTTAGAAGCAGTTTTCTTGCTTCGTCACCTCTAAGGACTTCTCTTGTGGGCTCTTATGGTTGTCCGTTAAAATAGATAGTGCCTGAATCGGATCATCCCAGCTTCAGATATCAGAGGTCAAAGCAGGGTACTTGGATGAAAGTTCAACTTTCGTTAAAATGACATCAATGCAACTAAGAGCCAGGGGCGCTTTTACTTTTGAGGCCCTTAACACAACTTTCAGATGTTGTGCGTATAGTCATTGGATGCAGAATATCCCCAGTCATGTAGTGAGCTTCGTTTCCTGTCAGAAGGGTTCACCATTCGCCGTCAGCAGCCATTTGAAGTGTCAGATGGCAGTTTTGGAAAATGGTTAAGTCTGGAACCCGTAAATGAATTTAATCAGGGGCGCCTAATTTTTCAAGATGTTAAACGATGGATTTTGCAGAAGTGTCTCCCAGCAGACATTTCTTCCTTGTTCAGTAGGCTTTCCGTTGAATTCTCCAGCTCAGTCTCAGCATCACCCAGTCACCCGGAAATCAATGTCAAAGTTGGCCAGTCGTGACTTTGACGTCAGCTATAAAATAGGAAGTTAATAAAAAGTGAAGTATCTTGAGCAAATGGATGCCTATAAGCTCAAGAGATGAATTTACGGAATCGGTGAAGCCTAACGGTGAATCCTAAAGCTTCATCCAAATTGTCAACTGAAGTTCAAAATATATATTTATTTATTTTTGCAATTTTAGCATTTAATGGTGATTTTCTATTTTTGGCACCTTTTGCTAATTGCATGATAATGAATATATCATTATTATTTATTTTTGAACTCTGAGTCAGTGGCAGTTCGACTGAAAGGAAACCAATCAGAGATCTTCTATTTTTGTCAGGGTTTTGAATTCTTGCAGTTCACCAGTTGATGCAAATTTCTTTTTATGGCGCCTTCTTCATTTTTGTATCATAAGGCTAAAGAGAAATTCGTCTTTCTTAAAGAGAAATTCATATCTTCAAAGGAAATCAAATTTTATCAATTTTCAAAGGCGTTTCTTCAAGAGGAGTTCATATTTGAAGAACAAAAGGCATATTAACTTCAAGACAAATTCGTAATTTTCAAACAAAAGAATTTCGTATTTCTTCAAAGAAAATTCATGATTTTAAAGCAAAGGCGAATTATGGAAAAGAAAAGGTGAAATCTTCATCTATTTCCAAGGGCATTTTCATCAAATACATCTTTTTGTAGGATAAAAGTTCATAATCATCAGCAATTTGAAGAAAAAGGGTGATTTTCAGCAGAAGCAGAGCACTAAAAACTTCTATCTTCTGTCTTAAATTCTTCTATTTCTCATCTTAAATTCTTTCACATGTTTGAAGAATTGGTGACTTTTGACAAAACAAATCATCTGGGGTGATTCAGAATAGGTTCCTCGAGAAAACCCATGTGCCAGAATTTTTCAAGAAAATTTACTCTAGAGCATCAGTTCTCGAGTTTCTAATTTTCTCATCTGAAAATTCCTTGCATGGTCGACAAGAAGTCAAAGTTTCACAAATCTAACATTCTGGGTTGTCTTAGAATCTTTTTCTGGACAAAACCCATATCTCATATTTTTCCGTGAAAATTGCCCTTTGATAGGCTATTTTTAGTCTCAGTAGGGTATTTTTAGTTTTCTAGAGAAGTTGTCAGAATATAGTTGTGTTCACAGTCAACAGGCGAGTTTTTCAGAGTACAGTACACATAGAATGAATTCAAGACCAAATCAGTCTTAATTCATGATTTCATTAGAAAAGCTGAGACCGATTTGTATCAAGCTGCAGAAGAGATGTTGGCTATCACTTCAGTTACGGAGCCGCCAAAGTTACCAGTCAGTGAAATGCTAGTTTGAGTGTACAAAGATTGCAAAGATTGCTCAAGTTGCTACTATTCAGATGTTGAGGCAGTCAACAATCTTGTTAAGGGATTGATTGCTTGAGATCACAGCCAATAGACTTCAGTTTCCACCTCTCAGGATAGACATTACACACAGGAGTTAACTTGGTGTTACCATTTCAAGTTAACTCGTTATTTCATCACATGCATATCTATTCTGAGATCAGCTTTACGCACTTGGAGTTTCTTTTAGGGTTTTTCGTTAACTGATGGTAGTCTTCTAGTTAACTCGCTTTCAATAAGCATGTGCATGCTCGCACAATTGTCCATTTTTAGATTAGATGTTTCGGTTAACTGATGGTAGCTTTCTAGTTAACTGTATAGTTTACTTCATTAGGGTTTGGTAGCGAATCTTGCATGCATTGCAAGACTGTAGATGACTCAAGGTGATTTTAGGGTTCCCTACACCTTGATGTATATAAATAAGAGCTTTTGCTCATTTGTAAATAACTTTTGCTTGAGAGAGAAATATATGTTGCGCCTACCTTGCCCTCAATATTTCTCTTTTGGTATTTGTTCATGTGTCTTTACTATTACGGTTAATTGTTATGCCACATAGGGTTCCATGCGATTGTAATGGTGAATTATTTCTGTTTTGTGCATCTTTACCATTATGATCAATTGTTATGCCACATAGGGTTTCATGCGATTATGATGATAAATTTGTTTTGTGAGTCTTTACTATTATGATCAAGTGTTATGCCACATAGGGTTTCATGAGATTATCATGGTAAATTCTTAAATCTGTTTTGTGCCTAATAAAGTTGTTCAGATTGAGATAATAGTTGCGTCACCTTGCCTTCAAGTAGAGAATCTGCACTTGGTTATCGTGTGTTGTCGTGAACAATAAATTAATTCAGATTGAGATGATAGATGCGCCACCTTGCCTTCAAGCAGAGAATCCGTATTCAGTTTATCGTGTGATGTTGTTACCAATAAACTTGTCTAGATTGAGCTGATAGATGCGCCACCTTGCCTTCAAGTTGAGAATCTATACTCGTTTATCATCTGATAGTCAAACCCTGCTCCATTTCCTCATGCTCTATTTTCTTGAGGAAACTGGATAGATTTAAAGTAGTTAGCTTAGTTGTAGTTAATGATCTGCGAAACCAGAAAATCCTTAGCTGCAATGTTCTTGGTTTTCTGAACCTTGTGCCTCTTCCAGCTGAGAACAAAAAGATAGGACTTAGATTAATTTTTTTTTCCACGCATTCCAGCACTATGAGGGAGCTTCCCCTCCTAATTTGAAGAGCACTCATTACGTAGTGTGCATAGCTGTCCGTACAAACCTGCACTCCAGAGGTGTTAGTTTTTACGCCAACAAAGCTGTAGTCACTTTGTCCACTATGGAGCTGAATACATGGCAACTACTCATGCTTGTAAAGAAGTTGCATGGTTGAAACGTTTGTGTTCTAACATTGGTTTTGATGCAGGGGAAATAACTATTTTCTGTGACAATCAAAGTGCAATTTGTCTGGCAAAGAACCCTACTTTCCATGCCAGGATGAAACATATTGATGTACAGTACCACTTTGTACGAGATATGGTGGAGGATGGAAAGTTCAGTTTGGAAAAGGTTGATATTCTGGAGAATGTTGCAGATTCATTGACGAAGCCAGTGAGCACAGACAAGTTCAGGTGGTGTGCCAGTTCAATGGGCCTTAGTGCACATGTTTTTCAATAAATTATGTTATTCTCTGGAGGTGCCTGTATGATCTTCGTCAAGTGGGAGATTGTTGAAAATATGTGCCTCAAACAATACAGGCTGAAACCTCCATTAGAGTCAAGTCAGTGTGACATCTTCATTGTTTGGCCAACTAGCAGCTTGATTCATTCTGGTTTGTACAGGTCGTTGTGACCTTGCAGATGTCTTGCCGAATGTTGTCACTATGGAGCTATCGCTATGACAAGGAGTGTTCGATATGACCTCTTAGCGCTCAGGAGACCTCTGGCTGACAGGCCATTCAATCGTGTATTAGGGAGACTCATGGCGACCACGGGCTTCAGGGTAGCTTATAGCGGCTCAATGAGAAGTCCTAGTGAACAGTGAATGTCTTGCCAACAGGAATACATTTGATGTCTTTGCCATAACATAAGGGTCCCGGTGTGACATCTTAGCGATAGATGAAAGTCATGCCGATGGGGACACACTCGGGAGTCATCATTGTAACACTAAGTTTTCGTTATGAAGTATGGGCGATATGTAAATGTCTCACCGATGGAGGCTCAAGTGTTAGCTATCGAAGTAACTCAAAGTGGTCGGGGAAAGGTCTTGGTGAGACTGTTAAGTCTTGCCGATAGCCAATGGCTATTGGGGTAACCCAAATGGTTCGGGAAGAAGTCTCGGCAAACGATGTATGTCTCGTTGATGATGAGGGTTCTTCGGTTAGCTCTTGGCAAATGGTGGTCTCGATGTAACTTTGTGATCTTGGAGAAACCTCTTGGCAATAATGTTAAGTCCTACTGACTGGTTTTTGGAGCTCGGTGTAACAAATGACTTCGGTATAACCTTTGGTGACTCGCTATGATCTCCTGGCGAAAGCGATAGGTCTAGGCGACTGCTTGGTGTTTCGGCATAACACTGAAAGATCGATAGAACATCTTGGCGACTACGGTAACTCTTGGCGATAACGATATGAAGGTTACGTGGCATCGGCGAGACACTATTAGTGTCTCATTGAGATGCCAACACAGTGTGAATTTTGTTGATCGAGTAAGACCATCCTATGTGGAGTCTCATGGACCAATAGGAGAAGCTGAATCTGAACAGTTGGAAGACAATCGGTTGTGACAGTTCTGTGAGGAAGTTCGACAGACATGGAACACCATGGTTATACTCTGTGATTGCAGATTGTAATCGATTGGTTGGTTCGAAGGTTGGATCGACGAATGGTTGAGTGATTGAATTAGTAAATGAATTATGTTTTATAATGACTGTAACTTGAAGATTCTTGTATAAGAATGTTCATGGTGAATGTTGTTGTATAATGACACCAGAAAGATAAGTCTAGTATTTGTATGTAATCTCCATTACTGTAATACAAAGTGATTTCTCTTGGTGTGGTGGGTTTTTCTCTTGTAAGGGTTTTCCCATGTATATCTGGTGTTCATGTGTGTTTGTCAAATACTCTATTTCTGTTATCTGTTTCATAGTGCATCTTAGTTGAACTGTAATTGAAAAATTTAAAAGTGTATCTACATTCTTTCCTGAGTTATTGACGTTAGGAGAATTATTTTTTGCATCTAATTTTCCTTTACAAATAGGTGCAACAAAGGCTAGTCCAACCCAGCACTAAAAATCTCTAACTACCCTAAACTAGGATTTGCTAAAGGAAAAGGGAGGAGAAAAGCATAAAATAAAGGAAACAGTGATGCACCAAATTTGAAGTGTTTCTTCCTACTTTTACAACACCAAAATATCAACAAGATCACCTAAGAAGGCTCACACGATTCTCTAACTTATCATATTTGCAAGGGAAACATGAAAGCTAAGAGTCTGAAAGATTAAAAGGGGTAGGGGTTACCCACAATTAGCACTTTTACAACTAGCTAGCACAATGATGCAACCTATAGAAATGATAAAACAATGCATGCATAGAGGTACTTGAAAATACACAAGATACAAGTATAAAGAAGTTAAAATAATGATCTTTTATTGATACAAAGGAATGAATCCAATTTTACAATTACAAAATTTTGAAATAGCTCAAGCCTACTAGAGAAAAATTGAGAGAACCCAAAGGAAGAAACCCCTAAAAATGTACAAGTGTTGCATTTATAGTTCAGGCATAACTTAGTCAACTCTAGCTAAACCCTAACCTTGCCTAAAGTTAGAAACTAGCAAAAAAAATCCCAATGAGAGTTGAGGTGACTAAAGGATGAGCCTAGGATGCATCAAGAATTGCATACCATAACTCTACAATAAATGTTGTCTAAAAATTCTCCAAAAATTCCCCCATGAAATCAGTGATCTAGGCGTGGAGCAAGAAAGGGAGGACAATAATCATCTTTTAATGAGCATGGGTGAGCACAAGATCAACCATAACCATCGAAAAGTGAAATAAATGTCATCCTCAAGCCACAAAAAATCAAATAAGCAAGTGAGAAGGTCACTCAAGCATTAATGGTGCCACCACAAAAAAACACACAAAAATGAAAAATGTCAGGGCATCGAGCCCAAACCTTTGTTAGATTAAGAATTAAATGGCTTGGAACCCCACAAGACTGTCATCGTCAGGAGTTAGGTGTCAAAGATACCTCGTACCACTTGTTGAAGAAAAAGTGTCAGAGAAGAGAATCACGAACATTGGAACCTGTCGGAATTCAAGGGTCAGCCTATCAACTTACCTCATACCAATGAATGGTAAGAGGTGTGAAATCTCGACCTCCAAACTCCAAAGATTTGGCATTTATCTAGATTTTGATGAAAGGATTTAGGGAGAAAGGTGAGAGGCGAGAGGATGAAGGGAAGGTGGAAGTGGGAAGCTCGATCTCTAACCACTGAAATGTGTGATCGAGGATCAAGGATCAAAGGAAGAGGCTACGTCTTACTGAGTAAGAGGTAAGGTGGAAGCTTGAACTCCGACATCTAAAAAATCAAGAGTTGGTCAAATCCTTCAAAGGAATGTTCAAGGATGGGTGGAAGGAAAATGGAAGGTGAAGTCTTGATCACCAAAATCCACAAGGAGGTTTTGGAGATCGAGGATTGAAAGGGAGTCTTATAGGTTATGATGATGAGAGTTAAGGCTCAAGGGGTAAGGCCGATGGCCGATGCCCAAAACTTGTAAGGGGAAAATATAGGAAGAAGGTCGAAGAGATGGAATATTGGGGGCAATGAAGGAAGCATACTAGGAAGGAGGGAAGCAATAACCCAAAAACTCAAAGCACCTAGACCTAGCCAACTTAGGACCTTTTTCAATGGAGACTCATATAGTATGAACCATGTGAGACCTCTCGAATCAGTTTCAATGATGGGTCATAAGGATGGTATGAAATAGCAACAGGGACCAATAAAATTCAATCCCCACTTGTCAAATGATGCAATGACTAGCTAGGGTTGGAGTGGCATTTCATCATTCTTAGTAGGTCATCCCATCCTTTGGCATTTGTCACATCTTTGTGTGTACTTGACTACATCCTTGTGAAGTGTATGCCAATAATAACCTATGTTCAATATTTTGAGAGTTGTCCTTTTGGCAACAAAATTTCATCCATAAGGTTCATCATGGCATGCTCTTTGAATGTCATATACTTCATCTTCCTTGATGCATCTTCTCATTATGTTATCAGACATTTTGTAAATAGGTATCCAGCTACCCATGAATAAGGAAAACTTCTCTCAACTAGATGTCTCTTTTCCCTTGGTGAGAGATGTGGTGGTGTCTTCTTTGCAACCAGATAATTGGCTATATCTACATACCAAGGTGTATGTAGAGAGAGGGAAAATAAGTGTTCATTAGGAAATGAATTATCCACAATATCCTCTATTGATTTTCTTGGAAATATTGAGAGAAATTCTACTACTACATTGGCCTTCCTTGGTTTATCTACGATTTTAATATCAAATTCTTGCATGAGTAGTAACCATCTAACAAACCTTCCTCCTACCATTGGTTTATTCAGCAAGTATCTAATTATTGTATGATATGTGAGAATAAAGATAGAGTATCCTATGATGTAGTGCCTGAACTAATTGATGGAATAAACTACTACCAACATTTCCTTTTTAGTGACTGTGTAATTGAGCTTTGCACCTTGAATATTCTTGTTGATATAATAGATGGAATATTCTAAATTCCCTTCTTTTAATCCTAAAACAACGCCTATTGCAAAATCAAGTGCATTTGTGTGTGTGTGAAAAGGTATGGTCCAGTTTGGTCCTCTCCAGATTGGAGTCTTAGTAAGTGCTTCCTTGAGGGCCTCAAAGGAATTTTGAAAAGCAGGGGTCCAGTAGAATTCCACATCTTTAGATAGGAGAACAAATAATGGGGCTGCAATCATATTGAAATCTCGGATGAACCTCCTATAGTAACTAGCATGACCAAGAAATCTTCTATCATCATTTTCATTATGAGGAATAGACAATGTGGAGATTAATTCAATCTTTTTTGGGTCTACTTGTATCCCCTTGTTGGACACAAAGTGTCCCAAGACCATTCCATTACTCATCATGAAACATTTTTCATGGCTTAAGAAAAGGTTGTGGTCTTGAAACCTTTACAAGACTTTATCCAAATTCGTCATTGCATCTTTATAAGTATTCCCATAGGCGGTAAAGTCATCCACATAGATTTCCATGGAATCATGGAAAAGTATGAGAATATACTCAAAAATTCCTTTGAAATGTGGTAGGAGCATTACATAGCCCAAATGGCAAGACAAAATAGACATACATACCCCATGGGTAGTTAAAAATTATCTTGTTTTGGTCCTCTGGAGCTATTTTGATCTGATTATACCCATTGAACCCATCTAAGAAGGAGAAATATTGTTTCCCAACTAATGAATCCAACACTTGATCAATAAAAGGAAGGGGAAAGTAGTCTCTTCTGGTTACTACATTTAATTCTCCATAATCAACACATACCATCCATTTTTCTCCCTTCTTAGGCACAATCACTAGGGGACACCCATTGGCTATCCAATATTAGATGGCTATCCAATATTAGATAAATGAACCCTTCATTATCAATTTTTATCCTTCATTAATGAAAATTTTGTGCATGCAAAGGTTACAATCTATTCCTTTCATGTCATGATAGTCCCATATGAATGCATCTACGCCTGCTTGCAACATGGTTAACAGTGAAGATTGTTGTGTAGTTGTCAATTGATTGTTGACATTTAATGTTCTTCCTGGTGTAATTTCTATGGTCAAGGTTGATGTCTTAACAAAGGAAAATTCAATGCCTACTAGATTGGGACTACAATTATGAGGTAGTAATGTATGAAAAATATAAGAAGTAGACTCGGATGCATTTGCAAGTATTATGCTATGCAAAGGGTCATGCAAGCATGTTAAACAATTGTATTGTTGTGGGTCCCTGCCATAGGATATGTGCATAATGTTTGCAAGAACTTCATCTTCATCTTGGGTTTCCAATATTGGAATTTGTTCAATGGTCATTAGTGTTTGCAATGAATACTAAGCGTCCTCATCAAGGGCACGCCATACAATTTGATCTAAATATGTATGTGGCTATTCAGGTGGGTAAAGGACTATTTTTCATTACCAAACCTACAACCTATGAATGCTTTTGAGTAGCCAACCAAGGCCTCCCTAGGATTAATGGGTATCCTACAAGGTTTGCTTTAGGTTGTATGACCATTAAATATATAGGGTATTCCCATGAGTCTAATGTAATGATCAAGTCATATATAATACCCTTTGGTTTTATTTTTGACCTATCTGTTAATTGTAAAATAGTAGGTGTAGGGTAGAGCTCCATTAACTAAATTTGTTTCATGGTTTCCTTTGTCATAACATTTATGGCTGCTCCTAGGTCAATTAAGGTGTTTTTTATGAGATTTCCATTGATTTTAACATCTACTATAGGGCTCCCAAGGTTTGAATATTTAGGAACAACTATATTTCCTAGCATGATGCCAACAACTTGCTTTAAAACAAGCACAATTTGGGGTCCTTTTGTTTCCTACCTAGTTTCTTAAGGTATAACTCTTATGGATTTTGTGTATATTGGTACTTCCTTAATTGTTTGAATCAAGGGTATTTTTATGAAAACATTTTTGAGTTGGCCTAACAGGTTAGATTCAGATTTAGAATATTGTTTTTGTATAGTTAGTCTTTTAGGGAATGGTGGTTTTGGATGTATGACATTTGGGTGAGCCTAACTTTATTTATGTTTCCCTAGTTGTTTTTCCATGATTTATACTAGGGGATCCTCATCAATAAGCTCCATGATGTGAGGAGATGAAGGCTCAACTAGCATTTTCCCTAAACGGAGATGGGCATCACTCACCTCAACCCCATAAGCTAGGCATTGGATGGTGTCATTAGTATAATCTTGTTAAACAAGCTTGTTGTTAGGGTTAGGCGTAGGTTGGGTTGGCAGTTGAGGTGCTCTTAGTTGTGATGGTGTAGCCATAGTTAGAATTGGAATTATAGCAAGTTTTTGTGGTTGAAAGGGTTGTTGTGGTTGCAGGTAATTTGTATTTTGTTTTTTCCATTGTTGACATTCGTGCCACTATGATGGCCATTGGTTTTGCTAGGGTGACCACTAGGAATTGTAATTTAGGGCCTGGTAAGATCATGGTGGCCATATCCCCTATTGTTGTTGGGTCCAATTGGACTCTTGGGGCATTGGCCATGGTAGATTATGTATATTGGTCTAGGGTTGAGGGTTCCAATTTGAGAATTTTGCATTACTACCTAGAAATAACATATTGTAAGGCAACGGGTCTTGAGGCATACCTTATCTTGGTTTCCATGGTTTGAATTGAGTGATGTAAAAAACTTGGCCTTCTTCATCCTCCAAGGCATGAAATTTTTGCTTCCCCTACTTTTTTTAGAGGTGCTTGCCACCTTCTTGTATTTTCACTTAGTTCTCTTTTGGTGGCAATGTGGACATAATTATTTTAGGGTTTCCTCAGCTTCTTCTTTCTTTTTCTTATGTGCAAGGTGTCCAATTGTGTATCTAAGTGGCTAATGATGTCCTCCTTCATATTGGACAAGAGATTGTTGAGTTCTACCCTAGAAACTCCAGTGGATGTCTTGTTGATAGAAGAGGTTTTGTCTCCTCTGGTCTTATGAATGATCTGGAGTAGTTCTTGCACACCTTGAAAATCTCATCAAAAGGTAGTTGAGAGGTATCTCCTTCTCCTATGAAATTTAGAGCATCCATACAATCTTCATGGACTCCCCTAAAAAATAACAATTTTAAGGATCTAGAGAGAGTATGTTTTGAGGTGATTTCTTGAGATAGAACTAAAATCTCTCAACATAATCCTCAAATGGCTCATCTTCTCTGTGTGACATCCTAAAGATTTCATCCCTTTTTTTGTCTATCCCTCTACAATAATCTTGATATTTCTCCAAGAATTTGGTCTTCATTATTTCCCAATTGGGGATGGTATTCCTTCCCAACCCTATAAACCAACGTAGAGCAACATTCTTTAATGTGGCTAGAAATAATTTGAGTTGGTGAGAATATGTAGTATAGTCATAACTCCGACACAACACATAAAACTCAAAAAGAAATGTGTTTGAGTCTTCAGTAACTAGTCCATAGAAAATGGGTAATGTTGAAGGGGGTACGTTCTTAAGAGAAACAACCCTTTCTTGGTTGGTTATAAGAAACTCAAACATCACATGCTTTTCTAGATTGTCCACTGCTTCATCACCCATGATGCCAAAATGTCTTTTGGAAGTCTCCTTTGTGTTTGGGGTAGCTAATTGTGTGGGGGATAGTTCTTCTTCGTTAATTCCCTCAATATATTCGCTATTTACACCAGTGACTTCAAATGATTCATGAGTTGAGTGGAGAAATCTTCCTAGAGCATCTCTTTGCCGCCACATACAATAATTATGGCTCTTTTAATTAGTGGTCCCTACACATTGTTAGTAAATGGTTTTCCTATGGATTTTTTAAATACCTATTGGCCCTAATGCTAAAACAAAGCTTGCTATTAAATAAAGACTTAGAAAGAATTTAAAACACACATAAGAATATTGAACTTAACACCATCCTCAATAACAATTCCAAAAATGTCAAGCTTCCTCTAATGCCTAATTAACTGGTGCTAATGATTATGCACACAAATCAATGGACCTGAGGATCCGTAGACTAAGCAATTCATCACTTAAGAGAGGGCCTCAATTAAATCATCAACTAGGGATTCATAATCTTTAGATAGTACTAGCAATATATATGCATTCATAGATTTTACACATCCTACATCAGCTGAGTATAGGTGAATGAAAAATATATAAATATAGTAAAATCTTTTAATTAGAATAAACTTATATTTCTCAAAATAGAGTAAATGAATATAACTACCTTTTTGCTATGGGTGCCTAATGCTTATGACTGTGACTAATTAACTGTTATATTGCAGTATTTCCTAACTTGATTAACCTTAGGAGTATTGAACAAAATATCAACTGCAAATTCTAATATATCAACTACATATTCTAATTCAAAAACTATAATGCATCATTCATAATCACATGAACTGAAAACTATCAATAAAACTCACAATGCATAATCTAATATATCAATATAAATTAAAGTGGTTCAATAGTACCTCAAGTGGCCCTTTCTTGAGTTGTTGCGTCCACAAAAATTCTTTAGTCACTTACCCAAAAAAACATGTTATCAAAGTATTTCTTCTTTATTGCATCTTAATCACACATAGAATTGTGAACAAAATATATCAAGAAATATTATTCAATATAACACACATACGATCTAGATCCCCTCCTTGATAGGGTACCCCACTATATAGGGTCCTTGAAAGAGTCCAATTATCTATGAACTAAAAACAAACTGAAAACAAATGTCAACTCTTCCTCAAGAATAGGAAGAGAGATTAGTTTCAAAATAAAAAGTAATAACTATCAAACATGAGTATAGAAATCAAACAAGGACTTTGTACTCAATTGGTTTAATCATTATTAAAAAAAATGTACTTATGAAGAGAAGTTTCTATTATAACTTAGATTCATATTGGGAATAGACTTCTTCTCTTGCTTGTCTTATTAAAAGATAAAAGTATTGTTGGTGATTCAAGATCTAGTCCTTAAATGACCGCCTCCTTCTGAAAGTGGCCATACTATAGTAGATTGACTCATCCTTTGCATTGAACTATAATCCTTATGTTACGGGTTGAGAAGCCCATTGCTGCAGGTTGACATGTTCCTTGCTATAAATGTTAGTCTTTATTCTTAAAAGCATTTCCATTATTAACAACCATAATTTAAACATAAAATCCTACTCAACTCATGAACATTCATAACTCATACACATACATATTAATATAACATGTTTCAACTTCAAATGCTTTAAACTACTTAAAGTTATATGAAAGGTTTGGTAATGTCTCAGATTTTAGTATAAAATAAAAATAAAAGTATGAAATTGCGACAGGAAACTTGTCAATTATATGGCTCATCAGGGGGCACACATAGTGTATCCAACTCAGGGAATAGAGTACACTCGAGATTGTCCTAAATAAGGCTTTGATGCATTTCCATGGTGCATAAACACACTTTATGTTATTACACATTTTCTTTAATGTGTGCCATAGCTATAAGGATGAAGAACATTGAAATATTCCTAGGGTGAGAGTGTTCTTTCTAAGCATTGTTATTCATATAAGTATCAGACTTATTCAAATATATTTCAATAATAAATGAGATGAAGTTGATTCAATAAAATTCTCTTAAGATGTTATTTGTTTCTTTTGATCATATTCATATTGTTAGATATCAATTTATATAGTAATTATGGTAATCTTAATATTCTTAAGTATTAAGTTAGTTAACATTGATAAATATACATTTTATGCATGTGTATTTAAATCATAAATATTATATAGATCTTATATAATATTTAAACTTGGATAATCACACTAATAAATCCATTGCCATATAAAATTAGCTCTAATATATTAAATCTATCCAATTTTATACTCGAAGAAAAATAGTGTTACATTTTGATATCAGAGCTAGATTTTTGTGACTTGTGATTATTAGATTGGTTGGTGACATTCTTTTGAGCCAATTCTTTAATTATTTACTTCTTTGTATAAATTTTAATTATGAGACCAATTACTAATATATTTATCCAACTTATGATTTTAAAAAAACATATAAATAATTAAAACTTATAATCATTTCCTTCATAAAAATTAATACATATTTATTAAGTCGAAAGGCTTCCTACATTCACAACAAAGACATGAAGTAAACAAAAAATCTTTAAACAAAAATTGGCATGCACGTGGCGGTAGTCGTGACCAACATACTGTTAATAGAAGACGAGATAAAGAGGCTCGAACGTAACACCAAATATTACAATTGATCTTGGTTGTAATGGCCTGTAGTGAAATAGGCATAAATTTAGCAATCATGAGCTCTATAACAGAAGATTTAAGCATATCCTACCATGCTCTCTTACTCTAATGTTTCATTCATGGGCTCTGTATTGATTCAATTGATAGCCCTCTAAATATGGATATTCTAAATGAGTTCTTGTTTCATTTCTTTATTACTACGAGTTGGTTTTGTTTTACTGATTGAATGAATTTGTGTGCAACAGATTTGAAGGGATATGTTGGATTTTAGAATTATGAAGGAGAGAGAGGTGCACAAGAGCGTGCAAAAAATATCATATATTTGGTGTCTCAACCGCAGAAAAATGGATCCGCCCTCTCCGCCTGCTTCCACCTCTGGGAATTTTCAGAACTTCATACATTGCTGCCTGCTCAAGGACATGCGAAAGGGATGGAATGTGACTCAACTGTTGGAACACTCTCTTATTTGTAAATCTCGTACCAACTCTTAAAGATACGTGCATCGAGTCCAAATGCCCTGCTTCAATTTGAAATTCAAATTCTTCTTCTAAAAGCCAAATCCCTCTGATTTTAGAGAAATTTTGTGAGAACACGAAACATATATTCAAAAATTCAATTAGAAATACTTAACATATATAAACAGGCATGATTTGCTAATGGATCTCCATAATTTCAAGCAAGCGGTCTTTTTCCATGGCAGCTTAAAGAAAAAATAATTTTCTTGACGTAAGTCTATTACTTCTTTTGAATCGTTCATCTGAAATGTAAGGTAAGGAGAGACAATAAAGCTCTTTGCAAGATGAGTTGTAGGAAGGAACAAGTCTCTTCCATGGAAATCTTTCCATGCTTGATAAAGGCCAATAATATCACCTGGAACAGCTACCCCACGAGCACCACTTGATTTTACCAGCATCTACAACATCTGACAATATTTCTCTTTTCTTTATGCTTTGATGTATGTCCATACCCTGTTCTAAAGCTCCCATTTTGGCACAGGTAGAGCGGATACTGGCAAAGGTTGTGGAATTTGGCTTTACACTTGCCAATTGCATTTGCTTGAAAGTTTCTAGAGCCTTTTCACCAAACCCATTTTGTGCATATCCCACAGTCATGGTATTGCATGAAACCACATTTCTTTGAGGCATTTTGTCAAACAGTTCACGTGCCTTGTCAATGCTTCCACATTTTGCTTACATGTCTATCAAGGAAGTTGCAACTGCATCTTCTAACAAAATTCTTCTACCCTTTATACTTTGATGGATGTCTATGCCCTGTTCCAAAGCTCCCATTTTGGCACAGGCATAGAGGATGGTGGAAAAGGTTGAACGGAATTTGGCTTTAAACCTGCCAATTGCATTTTCTTGAAAGTTCTAGAGCTTTTTCAACAAATATATTATGTGCATATCCTGCAACCATTGCAGTCCATGAGACCGCATCTCTTTGAGGCATTCTGTCAAAAAAATTGACAAGATTTGTCTATGCTTCCAAATTTTGGATACATGTCTACCAGAGCATTTCCAATTATTATCTCTGAAAATAAACCCCCCTTCCACTGTGTTGATGGGTACCCATAACCTGTTCGACAACTCCCATTTTGGCGCAGGCTGAGACTACGCTGGCAAATGTGAACTGATCAGTTTGAATGCCTATTTGTTGCATTTGCTAAAACCGTGTGACTGACTCGCGGGGACACCCATGTCTTCTGCTTGCTGCAATAATTGCATTCCATGAGAGGTTGTCTCGTTTTTTCATCTCGGAAGTGGTTAATTTTTATTTTTAATTTAAAATAAACTAGCAATTGCACCTTAGTGTACAATGGGTATGCCGAAGAAGTGTGGAAGGTCAATTAGGATAAATTATGGAGGCCATTCAATAAATAATGCTATTTATGCAACAAAGGTCTTAATGGAGAAGTTATAGCTTCAAATCAACTATGCATCCATGTACAAGGATCCAAACATGAATGAAATAAAACCTCTAAATCAGGAATATACTCAAGCTCCATTACCAACAAGCTCATGTTATGTTTGCAATGAGGGATGGATAGAGAGAGGGAGAGATAGGGATAGAAAGAGGGAGAGATAAGAGGGGGGAAGAATGAGAGAGGGAGAGAGGGGTAAGTAGATAGAGATAGGGATGGAGAAGGAGAGGGAGAGATAACGAGAGAGGAGAGAGGGATAGATAGATATGGAAGAGATAAATATAGAGAGAGGGAGAGAGAGAGGGAGAGAATGAGAATGAGAGAGGGAGAAATAGAAAGATAGAGATAGAGATAGGAAGTGATATAGAGAGAGATGGAGATATAGAGATCTATAGAGATAGAGGGAGAGATGGAAGAAGAAATATGGAGAGATAGAGATAGAGAGGCAAAGAGATAAATATAAAGGTCTAGGAAGGGGAGGGGGGAGAGAAAGGGGGAGAGATGGATGGATAGAGAGAGGGAGACATGTCTAAAGATAAAGGGGGGAGAGGAAAATAGAGGTAGAGATGGAGATAGAGTGAAAGAGGAAGAGGGAGACAAATAGATAGAGAGATATGGGGAAAGGGAGAGGGAGAGGGAGAGATAGAAAGATATAAATGGAAAGATAGAGTGATAGAGAGATAGAGATATGAGGAGATATAGAGAGAGGAGGAGAGGGGGAGAGAGACAAAGAGATAAAAACCATAGAGAATTAGAGATAGATAAATAGAGATGGGGAGAGGGAGAGAGAAGTAGGGAGAGATGAGATAAATGGGAAGAGAAACAGAGAGATAAAGATATATGGAAAGAGAAAGGGAGAGAGAGGTAGAGATAGAGAGATCTAGATAGAGGGATAGGGAGGGAGAGATGGGGAGAGATAGAGAGAGAGGAAAGGAGATAAAGGGAGAGAGATAGGTGCATGAGGGAGAGATAGAGAAGAGGGGGAGAGATAGGTTGAGGAGGAAGAGAGAGAGAAGAGGAGATAAGGAGAGACATAGGTAGAAGAGGGAGAAAAATAAGAGGTGGGAGGGAGGGAGAGAAATACGTAGAGATGGAGAGAAGATGGGGAAGAGAGGGAGAGATAGCTCAAAGAGGTAGAGAGGGAGAGATAGAGAAGATGAGATAGAGAGATATATAGGAAGAGGGAGAGGGAGAGACAGAGAGATATAGATGGTGAGATAAATTGATAGAGAGATAGAGAGATAAAGAGATAGACAAAGAGAGAGGATAGGGATAGAGAGATAAAGAGATAGACAAAGAGAGAGAATTAGAGATAGATACATAAAGATGGAGAGAGGGAGAGAGAAATGGGGGGAGATAAAGAGAGGGAGAGAAGTAGGGAGAGATAAAGAATATGAGAAGAGAAAGAGAGATATAGAGATATATGAGAAGAGAAAAGGAGAGGTAGAGATATAGAGATAGATAAAAGGATTGGAGGGATATATAATAATATAATAATTTATATATACTATTATATATAATAATAACAACATAATTATATTAAATAACATAATTTTGACTCCCATTATATAAAAATATATATTATATATTAATTATATTATGTATTATATTTATATGTTAAATTTTGTACCATATAAAATTATAGTAATTATTAATTATTAAGGCTCTAGGAAAATTCA